>JARJDR010005522.1:0-21941 GCA_030264135.1 Myllaena sp. GC000078 | reverse complement strand
GAATAGCAACAAATTGTATGCAATTTAAAAGAAAATAGACATTTCGTAGCGCAAACCCATCATCTTCATCTTCATCATGATGATACCCGTGTTGGGTTTTGTTGCGAATAATAATAATAATATAATACACTCGATAATTTCATTGTGTGCGTTACGGCGGGTATACTATAATATTGTAACGAGATAGCCGATGAACAACCAATCGGCGCGAGCCGCGATGAAACGCGCACTTTTTGCCCACTTCTGACCTCTTTACGTCCTCGTTTAATACAATATTTAGGAAAAGTTCAACACCTTTGGGAGAATTTATATACCTACTGCACACTGGGTGCCAACCTAGTAGTCGTGGCACGCATGATAGATAAATTACATCTTACTTTGCGCACCATACATATACATACACACATCGATTGACCCGAGCCGGCGCGCATAATTCACACATTTTCCCAACTGCGGTGCGATGCGGTGTGGCGTTACCGCAGAATAAAATAATTTAACAAATTGTTACATTCCGTTTACATCGCGATGCATTATAGATTGTTGATTCACGATTCCGCACAAGAATAATCGATTCGGCGCCGCATTTCTTCCGAAACACTTTGTTCAATTTATAACGTATTTACCTCGAGCACGCCGGCGCAACGCAAATTATGTTATTACAATATATACAGCCGCGCGACGTGTACGTACGCAATTCCGATGTGCATAAATGCTAATCGAAAGCCAGGCCAGGAGGAAGAAAGACGCGATAACAACAGCTCTCGAAAAAGAACAACAAGAAGAAGAAGAAGAAGAAGAAGCTGCAGCATCAATGGGTACATGGGAATGTACCACCTTGTGTCGTGTCAAAGTTGAAGGGAATTACATAGGAAGAAGGAACGAACACGGACCGCATATCCGCGATGTCGACAATAACAACGAAAGAAGAGCCGCCTGGAGATGAACAACCAGACGAAGAAGATGAAGAAGAAATTTTCATCTAACTGTTGTTACCTTGCAGTTCGTATAAGCATCGCGTACAACTACCCAATTTCAAGACACAAACGCAATTTTTTAACAATAATACCTTTAGAGCAACTTAAAGAAATTACTATCGATTCAATGATTAAATACACTAAATAATAACATTTGGAGGATTGTATGTTACCTATCAATAGGATACCGTACACAAAAGGAAATTGTAAGAAAATAATAAGTGTAGATGGACAGATGTCAGGATCACGAATGAATCATCTCTCCATTCCATCTAGATCGAGAGCAAATTCAAACTAACAGCACATTTGTATTTGCATCTCGCCAACGGCAATGTCATTAAAATGCAACCAGTTTGTAACATTTACCAATATGGAAATGTAAGAGAAATTCGTTATCTTTGGCGCATGAAATTAGTGTTAATAGCGCAATAAAACGCTTACGCACACCCGCTGTTCGTAATGATTGGATTATAATCGGTCATCAGGCAGGCGACACGATCCGATTGAACTTATTCAAAGGAATCCAATCAGATTCTCGAAAACTAAGCATAATAAAAACGTAACCAGTAACAATTCATTTTGGGCCCGTACGCGGAAGAAAATGGCACTCCTGCAAAAAGGAGGTCTCCTTATAAGATTTAGCGTTGGTGATGCGACCAAATAAGGACATACGCTCTATGCTCTGTGCAACAAGAAACAATGTGGGATGTATGCGCGCATCCTCTTATCGCTCGACCACTCTGCAATGGCACTTTTCGCAAAAACCACCGCCAAAGAAAAAGAATGCGTGTCATCGTGATGGTTATTGGCAATTATCATGCTAATCGCCACATGCCACATACCGCAAAGAAACAAAGAGCGGACGTTTTGCAAATCGGCGTCGATAAATAACACGTGTTTTCTCCGGTCGCGCGGCGCGCTCCATGAATGTAAGCAACTAGGTACAGATTTATCATCGTTTTGTTGCAGATTTCACATTATTATTTATTGCCGTCCAATTATTCGGCGAAAGAATCCATTATGTCACGTATGCATTTGCGCGCTCTTGCCTCCTTACTTACTTACTTACTTACCGAGTACTTTACCATTCATTCGGTCGGGTCGGTTGAATGGCAATAACAGTGTTTGGGATACAGTCAGTCAGTCTGGGGTCAGCTTCATGTCGATTCGCGCTGCGTTTTTGGTCGCGTTTCGCCCGGAATTAAGGTCGCGCGCTGGTAACCCCCGCGCGCGCCGCAATAAATATCAGATCAATCATTTTAATTGACAAGCGCAAATTATACCGCGCTAGACGGATAATTATAAACCTATCAATTACCGCAATACAGGAAAAAAACGAGGTAATTTTCAGCGGTGGGAAAGAGATGTTAAGGATAAAAGTAAGCGGCAAATGGCACCTGACACCTGACACTCCGTAGGCAAATGGGAAATCTGATGGCGATTAATTACACACGTGTTACATTGCAACACTTACATTTGCGGCGGTGGATAAACATAACAAATGATATTGTGACAAACATTCGTCGCAGTCTTGCGCGCCTTCGTTGCGCCTTGTTAACCACACCGGCGACAATTAAAAAAATGGTAATCCCCATCGTGGGTACGAAATCCATGCGTTAGTGTAGAAAGCCTCACCTCTTGACCCCGCGCCAGCGCCAAAGAAGCGCCGCGGCCGTTTATAATCATCTCCGCTTCCTTCTACTGTTACTCACTCGCCAGATATGCGCTGCCGTTGCTGCCGCCCAGAGAGTGTAATTACACGCAATGTGTACTTACCTAAGGTACGCAATGGAAGAAAGGAAAATACGGAAAAGGGCTGTTGTTGGTTGGGCGCGGCGTTATTATAATAAATTATTGTTCGCTCGCAATCGCGTTCGATTTCTGCAGGAAGACAAAACTTAATTGGAATTAAGTTATACGCCATGCGGCTGGCAGTGAGTGAGTGAGTGAGTGCGTGGATAATGCTAGATCTAGAAAAACGTTAATATGAAATTGCTGCTGCGGATCGCAGCCGGTTGGAATGTGTATCGGCGGAGAAAAATCAGCTAAAAGTAAGAGGAATTCTACGGATTGTACCGCAAAAAATATCAGCATGCTTGGAATGAGGAAGAATTCCTCCACTTCTTCTTCTTCACATATTTGAATTGATAATTCTTATTTTTTGAATTAATAAATAGTTGCAGAAAATGCCGTAATTAAATGGAAAACAGGGTAGAGCAAAATCTATCTCCTTTACAAAAGCGATTTTGAATAGGCAAAAGTGTGACTTAACGACCGCTAGCTGGATGGAAAAACGGCTACTGCCATGCACTGACACAATTTATTCGCCGGCGAGGAATAAAATGTACAGTTTCCACGCGACAAATCAATTTGCGATTAGCATAAATTTTCCGTCATCCGCGGCGAAACGTTCCATTTTCAGTTAAGTATAATATTCGCTCGAGCAAAGTCGAGCACGCACGCGCACCGTATGACTGGCATTCCATTCGGTAATGCCTAACAAGAAAATAATCACCGCGAATAACAAACCGCACAAATAACACCCGTTCGTTGTCGTCGGTCGCACTTAATAATGGGAAAATGCGTGTCGCTATTTTGATGACACTTAAGTCACCAATCTGCCTCACAATGCATACGAAATGGTGTTGACGGCGCAGATAACTATCATCAAAATCGCATTAATTTCGTCCAAAATGACGCCGATGTGACGAAAGATTTTGATTGTTGCCGAATTAATGATCACGCCTTGAAAAGCGAACGAATTAAAAGGCGTTTCATTGAACTAGGGGTACAGTTAGAAGACCTACATGTTGATAATAAAATAAAATATGATAAAATATGACTGCATTTCGAAATAAAACTGCAGCCAGCGACACATAAAGTTCATTAGCGAACAAACAAGAAAATTTTTGTGACGCATAAAATCAGAAACAATGTCCGCGCGCAACTGTTCATTTGCCCGTGCGCATAGCGTACTCGTACTTACATTTGTGCTAATAAATGAGGTCGTAAAGCCGCACCGAGGAACATAAGTTAAACATTTATGCGCATGTTTTTTTCTATTACTCGTGTTATATATATTTTTCCAGCGCCGTGACATCGAAGCGCATGAGGTAATTGCAAGCAAATCTCGCGCAGAAATGCATCATAAAATTTTAATTAACCCCTTCGCCAGAGTCTCTCTTCTTCTCTTCTCGTGATTGTAAGAATGAGATTGTATACATTTAATATCTACGTACAAGTTCCTTACTTATTGTTAGTAGTAATGAGCAAGCATGGATTTGGATTTACCGAAAATGGCGTTTTGCAGCCCCGATTAATCAATCCGCTCTTGCTCTTCCTTCGGTGGGTGATCGATGTCTAATTATCTATCTAACGAATGTAGAACTGGATGTCACGATCATCAGACGCTGTGCTGTTTCCTCGTTTAGACTTCAGCCGCATGAGAGACTTTAGATGAGATTCGCGCACAAAATAAGCATTTGCGCATGCTGGTAATTCCCTTTGAAACAAGAAAACTGTCCGAGCATCGTGTATGCTTCCAATGCGATGAGCGCTAATTAAAGGTGCAAGCGTTTAGGTCATATATGGGCTGTGCTGGCGCTCCCTCTTGACGAAACCAACGAGCGCGCTCATCCTTCCAGCCCATAATATGATTGTAATTATATGAGTGGCAATCATATTATCTACGTCAATCATCTCTCATTGCGCCGTGCTCACCCGATTACACCGCACTCTCGAAAATCGCTTTCATTATTCTACGTACATATTTCAATTTGCAATTAGTTTTTCAAACCTAAAAAAACCAACACTAAATTACGTTACACTGCATCGATAGAAAATTTTTCAATTAATTTTTAATCGTGCAAATAAAGAACCGATTTCGATTAGCACACATTCGAGAATTCCATCGGTTTCCAATTAATTTTCGGTTTTAATTGCGCATTAATCATTCGGGGCTTTTTGTTTCATGCAAACAAATCACAACGTACGCAATAAACGATTAATTTGTAGTAAATCAAGCAGGTGCGTTGTGTGTTAATCACAAAACGGTTCACAAGTGGCACACACATGCATCGATTACATGCTTTCTTTTTCATCTAATTGTTTGCCGTTGTTGTTGCCGATAATTGATTGCATCGTTATAGCGCAATTAACACCAACCCAAGCAGGCAAGCGCAGGCAGCGCATTCAAATCACCGCATTTCACTGCGCTTTTGCCACCTTCTTAATAAGTAATTCAAACATGCGATAATGAATCCATTTATCGCGTTATGTGCGTTATTTGTTTAGACCGGACAAACGTGCTGCTGGCGATTTGTTCTACTTTCTGCACGCCGCGCGAATTATGATAAGATACAGCTGTTTGTGCACGGATGCACACCTGATGCCGCATGCAATCGCATCCATGCCATTTATAACGAATCGCAACGAGCAATATAATGACGGATGAAGGCGATAATAACGCGCCAAGCCGTGAGAAACACGCTCGTGTGGCAATAAATCAGCCTAAAAAAATTAATACTAAACACATTCCTATCAGAACTAAAGCACACGGGAAAAGTGAACGAAGTGAAATTACTTTCGAAGAAGTAGAAAAAAATCAGCCTTTCTTTAATCCAACAGTATGAGTCTGTATCCATTCCGCAATTATTGCGATGATTGAAAATTATATAGCCCGACAGTAATTCGGTTTTAATCGAACGAAATTAATTAATAGCCACCCGATTCTTTCACCGTGAGGCCTGATATTATAACTTAATCAACGCGAAGTGTAGTAAATTTCTTCGCCTAATGGGCGAGGATGTGTACGAAGTATATGAATTAGTCGCGTACGCGCGGAGGACGATTTCATTTCAATAATAACCGTACGTTAATAAATCCTCGCAACGCCTTCCTCTTCATCATCATCACCATCATCATCAAGGCAGCGGTGCCGCGCTACCGGCATTCGGACGTACGTACTGATGGCTTAGATCTTAATTGCGTAATTCATTTGTCGTGCGAGGAAATTAATGCATGCATGGCGTCCGCGCCAACGAGCAAACGAACGAAATCGAATTCGCGAAGTGCGCGCACACACACACACACGCGGAAACGATTACAATGCAGTCGGTCAGCGTAGTAATATACCGCATGCCTTCCTCATCTTGTTCTTCTTCTTCTGCTTCTTCGCCTGCGCGCCTTTGGAGGTCGGCCGGCGACCGAAACCAATTTACGTGCATATGCGTTTGTAATTGTAAATAAGTAGTCGCATGCAGCAGCGGGCCGCGCATATTATCCTATTGTACGTGTAGGTAAATAGATGGACGCCGCGCGGCCCGAGAAGCGAGAAGCGATTTCATCCGTTAGTTTAATTTGTTTCGGCGGAGGAGCGAGCAGTTTCCACGTGCCGCGCGCACTGCATATGAGCATTGTTCGCGCCGCCCGCCGCCCGCCTGGCGCATGGGTGGTTTAATTTACTTAATTAAACCGACAGCGCCAACACAAGCGCATCAACAACAACAACAACAAACCAACGAAGAAGTCGAAGAAGAAGCAGAAGAGGAAGAAGAGGTAAAAAGAGATCAATTGCGGTAATATTAGTGATTCGACGATTTCGCTCGAGTTCGATGCGAGTTACGAAACGCAACGGTTATCCCCCAAAAAAACAAACTTGTATTGTTCGTTGACAGTTTGCATTCGTCGGCGGCTAACGGCCGTAATAACCGCGGAAATTAGTTGGCATCCCGTTAGCTTTCGCTCCATTATGAAATTAGACGAAATTCTTGTAAATATTTATCATAATTACAAAGTGAAGCAAATATAACGTAATTTTTCATTCGTAAAGCCACCATACTCAAATCGGTGTTAAATTGAATTAGGCGTGATTAACTTATCGATCCAGAAGATTGATGAGCATCCTACTCCGTCCAAGAATATTGATTAATACCACGTATATTTTTTAGCAAAGAACTGAATGAATACCTACGTGTGTGTGTGTGTGTGTGTTGTGTGTGGCGAGTTTGAAAGTTTAATGCACAAAACGTGTGCGCACATTATAATTACGTGGGTAATTGATTAGGACGCGCGCGTTATTAATCAAAGCGCGCCTACACCTCCTCGGGTTCCTCGGGTTGGCAAACAATAAGGAAAGCGCGATAATAATGCGGCAATGCGCCGAAAGAGACGAGCTATTCGCAAATTGATAATCGCAGTTAGACGCTTGGCACATGCATTAAGCTATGCGATTATAAATTGCGCGAGCGAACGAACAAATCGCAATTAGCCGATGCGATCAAAAGCCGCCGCAAGGCACCATACGTTAGAAATTGGGTAATTTATCGATATTCCGCCAAGGCGAATGGCGACAAGTTCGCGGCGGAGATAAAAATCGACCAGTAATTACACGCGGAAAGCGGTCGCCGATGCATATCACCGACCGTTTATCATTAATTACGATTTAAATGTGTATCAATGCAGAGCAATGCAGCCAGCAGCCCGACTAATTACCGTTGCAAACGAGATCTACACGTACACGTCAGTATGCGAGAGATAAATTACGCGTTTTGCAATCACGTGCGTGCGTAAAGTGTATGCAAAATGCCTTCACCTCGGCCCTCTGGGCGCTTATGCACGTATTACACGCTTTTCCGCATGAATAGCAGCAAATATCGTCAATAACAATCTGCGCGGAAGTAAACGGCAAGCGGAAGTGTTCTCTTTGTCGCGCCTGGACCACTTTATAGGTCGTCGTAATTGATGTGCATAATTGCATAATTTGCTCTTGCAGAATCTGCTGCCGTTGCCGGCCGGTGCGAGCGCCGCCCTAGTCAAGCCGACCAAGTACCACTACTATCCGCACAATCAGCACATCTATTTGCTGCCCGAATGCGCCATTCAACAGGTGAGTGTCGAAATCTTCCACCAAAATACTTGCCGAGCATGGCATTGTCCAAAAGCAATATTTATTATGATAATCAGGCGCGCAAATGTAACACAATAGAGGTGTGGATAATATTTGACGCGTCGAACCGTTATAACAATAAAACTTATTTCGGCATGCATACACTATCCACTACCTACTACATTTGTAGCGTGTGCGTGGTGCCCGGCGGACTGACTCGAATAATGAATTGCTAAATGGCCGGCGCGCACCACATAGATAAATAAATAATGATTGTGTGCGACAGGTGTGCAATGCGGTGTATGTGCGCCTCAACTGGACGCAGCCGCTATGCGCGTGTCCATCGCGCTATCGCGATCCCTGCTCGGCGAGCCTCAATTCGGATGATCTGCACACGACCGAATTGCAAATGGATCGCTCGTCGAAGGTAAGCACCTTCAACACTCTGAGCACTCGGTAATTTATGCCGCGAATCGTGCCGCTCTATGTTTCGATACAGTTTTTGCAATTGCCAATTATCCTTTGGAAGCGTTGACTAGCGCTCAGCGATCAGTATCGCAATATTTCGCATGACTCTGCTTGGTGTAGGCGGCATAAATATCACCGATGTTTAGTTTATTCAATTGTTGCTGGCGCTGCATTTCAATAGTTGGAGAAACGTGGTGGAATGATAAATGAAGTGCATTATGATTTGCGATATTTATCGAAGGTAGGAATAATGCCACATTCACATATCGCCAACAACAATCTCTTGTTGCAAAAGGCACAACGCTTCACCCAATAATCGTGGAGGAAAATAAATATTGCGTAAAAATCTTCAATTCCTGCAGCATTCCTCCTGCCCATAAAATATAATAAGTGAATGAATGGTGCAAGTATGCAAGAGTATTATTGATTTACCATATAGATAGCGGAGTGAGCGAGGAGCGATTTTGACCTTGTGAAGAAAATCATAAAGATCATTAGGACACGATTGCTCGCTTGTAATGCTGCGTGCGTGGCGAATTGGAAAGTATGAAAATATCACAAAACAATGCAACATAACAACAGTGTGTGTGTGTAACGAGCGAATCAAAGGTATAATATTACCTATGGAAGAAATTAGTAATAAAACCAGGAGAGAATCAAGTGTTTGATAATGAAAACGGCGCATGAGTTATCTCTCCAACGAGCATGCACGTCTATTATCTTTTCTATCAATGCGCACGCATGGCGCTGGCGCATTGTTTCAACTTCACGCCCACGCAATGTGCCTAGCTATACTTTATTCGCACACTCGTTTACTATTTTCCAATGCACACTTTTTCGGCGCCGTGAATTACTCTCGGGCGGCATCGTTTGATCGAAATCAGCCAACGGAGCAACGAAATCAAGTCAATTGTCATGATTAAGAGTACTATCGCAAATTCTCTTCCTAAATAACTTCATTAAACGTAACATTGTTGAATGGTCAATATTAACAGAACTGTTAAATTAAGGATATTCATTAAAAATATACACCGTTAAACGAACCATCGGAAGATGAAGCAAAATTCAATTAAATAAATTGCACCAACTTAACGTTGAGACAAAGACAACACGGATAATTGGATGTTTTCCCACAAATTCAACGCGCCTGTACTGTAAACCGAGCGCCCTGCAATTTACTAATCAAATTATGAACCATTGCTTAATTGCACACATGCATTGTCTGTCTGTTTTGCCATCGTCCGTCGCAGCGCGCCCTCACGCTGGTGAAGACCTGCGAGCCAACGTCCGACATGCGCGTCTGCCGGTCGCCGCGCGACTGGTCGCTCCTTGCGCTGCAGAACATCCGCACCGGCAAGTCGCATTACCTCGTCATCTGCCGCTGTCCGGACTCGAGTGCTTTGGGTAATAATTACCACAGCCCGAAACAATTCGGCGCATTCAATATCAATTTCCCGTTTTGCAGAAGGACCCATGTCGCACGACCAGCCGACCTACGCCAGCGTGCCGGGCATTCGCGTCTACGGCATGATGTGCGTGTCGCCGCCGCCACCGCCGTCGCCGACGAGCGCCGTCACGGTGACGATCGGTAACAAGCGACGCGGGCGGCCATTGCGACTGGCTCGCGCCGCCGCCACGGCTGAAGATCCACCATTCCCGTGGGCGCGAGCCGTCGCTTTCGCAAAGGACGCCGATTGGGATGAGTAACGCGGTGCTGACTCCTACGGATCACCATTTCAACGACCTCGTTGTCTCCGAGCGGCGTGGAGACCACACCGGATATGGATGGATGCATCGCAGACGCATCACACAAAATAACTGATTAATTTATTATAGTTTAGTGTTTTAGTAGTGTTCGCTCTTTTTCGACGACGGCAAAATTCCAAGCGCATTTTCACACTATCGTATAATTGATAAAGAAAACGAGTACAAGTACAATTTTAATGAATTTCGCATCGATTTGAACACGTTTTCCGCCCCTGAGTTTCTTCCTGGATTCGTTTTGCGGTGACGAATGCAGCGCAGGAAATTATTTACTTACAACCTAGTTGCTAGTAGTACGAAGTATCGTAATTTAGTGGAATTGTTGTGCATTCATTGCCATTTGCATTTGACTATTTGCTCTCTCGCATTGAACCGCTCTCATTGAATCGCGCCTCGGGGTGGTGAATTTGTCCCCCCCAAATATACGGGGGGAGGGAGCGTATAGGTATTTATTACGTATTTATTTATTTATAGCCGGAATATTCCCGATATTCTCCGCAATCGAATTAATTTAAATTATATTTGATATATTTATCTAAACTAATATTAAGTATATTTGATATTGATGTAATTATCATAAAATAAACTCTAAACGTAGTAGACAATAAGGAAGAGTAAGACTAAGACACTCACCCAGAATCCGGGTGTTCACTTGGATATCCGTGGTGAAGATCGGCTCCATTAACCTGCAGTTCGGCTGCTTGCTGAACGCCTCACGCATCGCATCCTTCACCGCCAGCGGAATATTCCCAACAATCTGCACCTTCATATTGTCCATACTCTGCAACGCCGCGTAGTTCTCCAGCCGGTATTCGTTGATCACAAACGCCACGTTAGCAATAGGCTCCTCGCAGATCGGTCCCGCCCGGCAGCACATCTCAAAGCCCGTTACAATGCAATGGTCCAGACACGCACGCACATCACTTTCATCCAACGTGGTAAAAATACTACGCGCATAGCTTCCGGTCTTATTCACAAGAACATTACAGAAGTCCCTCTTCTTCGACAATGCCCAAATCTGCTCGTAAGCTTCCACCCAGGGTCCTTTACACTCTGCGAACGCGGTCTTCAGCTGGTCCCTTAACTTCGTCATCAGAACCTCGTTCGCCGGTGTTTTCTTCAGTCCATCGATACTAGACCGATCATAGTTCTCAATGAGCTTAAGGATATCATAATTGTGAGTGAGCACGTTAGCAATACTCTCCGGCAAAGGTACGGCTACGATCGACAGATGCATGCCAATGTCCTTCAGGGTCATCTCCACGTTCATAGGGGTAGGCCTGGAGAAATCCAAGCGTTTCCCCGCGACGAGGCTCTCTTTGATCGCCACCATCGGTTTGGACACGTTGATTTCGATATCGGCGATCATCGTGCGCATGTCTTCGATACACTTGGCGAGATGCACGTCGCCGGCGGTGACGAGCACCATCTCCCCAGTCTCCTGCATTGCGACTTCGACGCATGAATCGATCTGTTTTAAAAACTGCAGACCTTTCCGCAGCAGAGGGAGTTCCTTGGGGTTTTGGCATTCGATGGAGTTGCGCACGATGGGTTCCAGAGACATGCGTTCTGTTAAGGGGACGGTGAACAAGGATGTTGATAGGGTTCCGGTACGGGCTACATGTTTCTCTAGCCCGTGTATACCGCAAATGTTCCCTGCGGATACACTGTCTACAGCAATCAGCTCTCTGCCCAACAAGATGTAGAGTTGTTTAATTGGTACTTTCTTGATATCTCCACATTTTTGAAGAAATTCATCAATGTTGATGTCTTTAGGAGGTGGTTTGTAATGTGGGGATTGAATAAAGATGTCTTCTCCCTTGTTTAGGATGCCTGAGAAGACCCTGGCCAAGGCGAGAACCCCGAATTCATGGCTATGATCCAACGATTTGTCATAGCCCAAATCAACTTCTTCGACGTCTTCAGAATTCGGTTCTTCTGTTATTTCATCAGAAACTTCTGATTTCTTCTTCCCTATGACGATGTTAACCACTCGTTGTTGTTGCAGCATTCTTCTGCTAGCCGCAAACATCTTGCTTACATACACGATGGTGGTCTGACCGTTATTGGATGAGCTACCCGAAAGGGTGTTGATTGTATCATCCGCACATTGCGCCAACTCAGGATGAGCCAAGTACAGATTACGATTAACAAGGTATTCATAGCGCTGTGCAATGATTTGCGTTGGTGCCGGAATGTAGACTTTCACCTGATCCAAAATCGTTGCTGCTAATGGCTTCCACGCTTGCAAGATAGCCTTAACTTGAATCCTCGCATCCGAATGCTTCATATCCACAGTCTCCTTCGTAATCTTCAACTTTTCAATGATCATCGGATACTTGGAGCGATCCAGCCGAATACGCAACGTGAAATACACATAGTGCACAGTGCTCAGAAACAGGCTCATAAACAAATTAGGTTTCTTCTTATCAATCGCACCCGGTGTGATCTTCCCCTTACTAACATAATAGTCAAAATCCCACATCTTCCCATTCAACTCCTCCACGCTCACTCCCAGCGTCTCGGCAAACATCTCCGCCACCTGCCGTGTGGTCACACCCCAACCATCATAAGCGCTCGCGAAGATCACATTCCCTGCATCGGGCGCGAAAAGATAGTCCTCCTCGGCGACGGTGCACTGCAAATCGTATTGGCACAGCTCCGCCACGTACGCGTTGCAGTCTTCGATGATGCGCAGGATGTGCTGGAAGATCACGTCGGCGTCCTTTCGCTGCTCGACGATGATGCGATCGAGCTTGTTGATGACGAGAATGGTTTTGATGCGCTCGTCGAATGCCTGCTTGAGCGCTTCGCGTGTCTGTACGCAGACGCCTTCGACGACGTCGACGACGATCAGCGCACCGTCGCAGATGCGGATTGCGGCGGAGACCTCCGTGGAGAAGTCGATGTGGCCGGGCGTGTCGATCAGATTGATGACGGTTTGTTCGTAGACTAGACTTATCGCGCTGCTCTTCATTGTAATGCCGCGCTCTTGTTCATCGCGTCGGTCATCGAGATAGCGCGCATTTCCGGCGCTGCGTTTCGAGATGTGACCGTTGACGGCGATTAGCGAGTCGGCGATGGTTGTCTTGCCGTGGTCAACGTGCGCAAGAATGCAAATGTTGCGGATGGCGTCCGGACCGCCAGCGGTAAGCGCTGATTTTTCAGGACGAAGCATTGCTGGAAATGCCTCTACCAAAATGGCTACTCAAAATGGCGCTTTTCTTGTGAGTTTTTATGATGATACTATTTGTGCAAATTAATACTAAAGTAGAATAATCAAGAGAATATCAAGAGCAATAAGAATTATTGAACATTTTGTAAAAATATAAATTATAACTTATGTGAACACTCGGTATATATGTTTTTGTCATTTGCAATTAGCTGGTGCACAGTGAAGGTGATTTTGTCCGAATTCATCGAAAAGAAATACTTGGAATAAAGAAAAATGAATAATAATGCCTCAGGTTTGTGCTAAACTATTCAAGTTGTATCAAAAATAGCTATAATAACAACGAATTATAAATTAAACGCCTAAAAACTGGATATTATTAGGTTTTGAGGTTATAATGCATGAAACGAGGTAATGTTACAATAACTATTGCATATTTCGTGTTAATTATTGTCTGGCTAGTGCGCAAATTATGTGAGATATCTGGTCAACAGCTTACCGTTTAATTTCGTGGCGAAACACGACTGAAAACTTAGTTTTTACGCCAGACTAGGATAACCACATCTACCACATGTGCAACTAACCCTAATGCTAACCAAACCTAACTATTTTGAAATATTTAGCAATAATCAAAGAACAATCTTATTATTTATAATAACATTGTTAAAAAATAGAAGATAGATAGGCATATGAATGGCAAAGCTGTGCAAATTATAATGAAAGAACGAATTTATATATAAATTTTAATTACCCTATGCAATTATTTTACAAAGTATCTGACAACATTGCCCACCCTAATTAATTGAAATTGATAGTCAGGGGTAAACAAAGACACACAGCAGATACACATTGTGATCACCTTGCAAACCAAAAAAGAAACCATTGATCAATCATGGAAGAAATGCAAGATGAAATTGCAAAAATTTTCATTGTTTTATTCGCACCGTTAAGTTTGAAAATTTATAATTCAATCACCTGTTTTTTTTGCTTCTCTACTATTTTAAAATATGCAATAGTACATTTTCAATCGCGTCTCGCGTCACCTCACTCTCAATATGTACACCAGCATGAACCAATTTGCAAATGATTAGTATCTCTGCGAAATTCTTAAGAATCTCGTCCACTGCATTCGCCGCAACGCGAATTCATTCGTGCGCGCCGCACAGGTTACCAAATTATCACAAAATAAAACATTCTAGCAAATCATGTCCGGATCAAACTTGATCGTTATGCGACTTTTAAAATTACCTTTGTACGAAAATCAATTTACGTATCGCAACCAACACGTGTTGCGATTCACACTCAATCCCATTCGCGCAATGTCTCTGCATTCTCTCGCACGCCATGCAATCGGCAAATTAGATTAATTACAACAACTTAGAAATCGTTCGAATCTGTACAATATCAATATGCAACTGCAACTCGAACATGTTTAGTTGGTGTTTTATCATTTTGATCAATCTGTAAACATTCCTGCCACGCGCTTCATCCTAATAAGACCGTCGTCGCCACTCCCAGCTGCGCTCCATTCAAAGAAAACCAAATGAATTGAACAGGTTGCGGAGAGGGATAAACAAATTTAAATTAAAACTCAAAGAGAGGAAAACATTCGTTGCAGGGGGGGAGTAATTGGGGGCAGAGTGAACGGATCAATGCTTCCTTTTCGTTTTGCACGCACAGTGTATGTGTGGTATCAAAACGCATTCCATTCCAATGTGATTTCCCTAACGAGTAAAATAATGTTAATTCTCGCTGGCGGTCTCTTCGGGGGTACGTCGATCGCACGCGTCCTCCTCCTCCTCCTCCGCCTCCTCGTCCATCGGCGGCGGCGGAGGCGGTGGTTGCTGTCGCTGCGGCGGCGGCGGTTGCGGCGCGTCTCAGCACACCATCGATATGGTAACGTTGATGCCTAGATTATTGTTGTCGGCGAACAGCTGGGCGATGGAGGTGTCGAACACCAGGCAGTCGGAGCCCATGATCGCCGACGCGACGCCCTCGTGGCTCGAGCGCGGCATCGCCTCCCACGTCAGTCGGCGCCGGTTTCCATTCAGTTCCAATCTGTCAATTATCGTGCACCAGGTGAAAAACGAACCGAACAGACTCGGAGGGGCTCTCTTTTCTCACCTATACGCGAAATGCTCCGCTTGCTTGCGCGAGCCGATCAGCTGCACGATGGCGAAGAACTGCGTGTGCCCGTCGACCTTCTCCTGCTTCTCGAGGATGAGCATGAAGTGGTGGCCGAAGCAGCTCTGCATCATCACCCAATCAACGGCGCCGGGCAGATTGATCTCGGTGGCAAGAAACACGATATCCTCGCCGTTCAGCGTCGTGATGTTCTGGTGCGCGTGCTTCAGGTGGATCATCACCTTCTCCAGCTGGCCCTGCCACGAGCACGACGCGCCCGGGCACGGGCAGCTGTACGGCCGAAACTCGCACACCTCCTCGTGCTCGGCCTTGTCGTTCAGCCCCAGCGACATGCGGCAGCCGTTCAGCTTGTGCTTGCACGGGAACATCAGGTTGTTCGCCACCTTCTCCATCGCCAGGTTGCGGATGTCACCTGCAATGCCATCGTCAATCAAACCGCGCCGCGCGATTCTCCTCCAGGTCAACATTGACCTTGTGATGCAAATGTAACACGCCGTCGATCGATGTCGACCCGCGGATGCGCATGATTTATTCATCGCGCCAACGACCTCCACACCGGACGAAGCGGGGAGGTGGGGTGGGAAAGTGTCACATTGACATTGGCACTACAATACTACTTTACCTAGGGTGCCCCTGCATGTTGGACAGCAGGTCAGCTTGGGGCGGCAGCTGGCGCACACCAGGTGCCCGACTTGGCATTGCATGATCGGCGGCAGCACCATGTCGAAGCAGACGGGGCACTCGAAGAGGGCCGCCAACTCGTCGGTGAGCGTGCCCGAGTTGGGCATCGCCGACAGCTGATTGCTGGACGCTGTCGACGCGCTCGACGAGGAGCCCGACGGCTCCACCGCCAGCGCGGCGCGATTCCGCTTCTGGTTGGGCAGCGGCGGTACCTGCGCCATGCTCGCACGCGCTGTGTCTACGCCACACACCGCGTAATCAGCGAGGCGGCTCCTAGCCAAATCGCTTCCATCCTCCACACACTTACCCGCAATCGTGGGGCAGGGGGGTTGGAACGATACAGGTAATAATACGGGTGGTTTTGTTGGGCGACTAGAGGTCAAGGCAACTGGAGGCGCCTCCCTTGCGGGTGCAAATCCTTCCAGCGGCTGGGAGGAGAGTGAGAAAGAGAATTCGAGGGGAGAGGCTGCTGGATCACAATCGTGCGTTGGCGATCCGGCGACGATGCTGCTGCTGCTGCTGCTGCTGCTGGTGGTGTTGCACACCCATCCGAAGACGACGGCGACGACCGCGGCGACGACGTCGATATCACTTCTTCATCAGCTCGCGGCACTTCTCGCGCTGGCGATACGTGTAGAACATGTTGTACATTATCTTCCGTTGCGCGCTGGGAGTGGCGAGGATGCAGTTGGCGCAACAGCGAAACGCTTTCCTTGTGGTGCGTTTTGTAACAATCCGCTCACGCACTGGTTGACGCCATTTCACCGACGGTATGAGAGAGGCACAGGCAAGCGCGCAAGCAGCACCGCGGCACTTCAACAAATGTCAACATTAAACATTTGTTCGGCCACCCGCGGGGCATGTGCTCTCTTCTCTCGCCCAGGCGCTGTATCAACCAATCAGCGTGCGTTGCATTCGGCGGCGGATACGAAACGCTCGCACTCAACACTCACTTCGCGCGCACGGCGCACATTGCGAACGCTCGCAATCGGCGTGCACGGGCGAGCGATGCACTTACGAATAATTCGGAATCATTTTTGGCTGGTGTGAACGCGAATTTTGGGCAATTTTGCGCGCGCGTGTCATCGGTTAGTGTTGTAGTGAGTGACCGACTGCTCTGCGCGAGGGGGTTAGGAGGGAGTCACAAATACACTCACGCAACGAATGGTCGCCCTGACACGGGAACAGGTGATTTGTTAAATCAATGCCAGTGGTGGAGTCGTTTGGTGTTCACGTTCACGCGCGACGACAATTTATTTAAACAAAACGCGATGCAACGCGACCAAGGCATACTCGCGTGGGTGTAGTGCGGTAGTGTTTTGCGGTGTGCTGCGCGCGACTGGACAACAATGGAGGCAGAGTACCAGGACGACTCCGACATGGAGTGCTCGGACAATGAGGCCTACGATGACGACGTCTACTACAACCAGTGGAATCTGGACGACAATGACATGGAGCAGAACGACCCGTCGGCGCGCGACCCAGAGTGCTTCTCCTACGACTGCCTCAGTGAGGAGCAGGTGGAGCGCCTGCTCAACGAGTCGGTGGAGACGCTTAGTAATAATGTACATATTACGCCATCACTTGCCAAAGTAAGTTCCGCAAACCGTACGAAATTATGATTGGATGCTAAATGCGGGTTGGTTAGTTGTTGTTGCATGCTCATAGTTGGGCTGTGCAAGACATCACTAGCAAATATAGGAACGACGCCAATCGCCTGCTGATCAGTTCGAAGATAAAACCCTCGTCGACGATACCCACCGCTCCCAATCCAATGCGATTACTGAACTGCACCGTGTGCGTATCGACACAGCACCATGACAAGTTCTACAGCCTGCTCTGTGGACATATGTTCTGCAAGGACTGCTGGGCGATGCATTTTGAAGTCCAAATTAATCAGGTAATATGCTATGGGGCTTGTTGGTGGGTTCAAACTAATAGCTTGGTCTTCCAGGGAATTTCAACGGCGATCAGCTGCATGGCGCGCGACTGCGAGGTGCTCGCGCCGGAGGACTTTGTGCTGAAGCACCTCGCGCAGCCGGAGATGCGCGACAAGTACCAACAGTTTTCGTTTCAGGACTACGTCAAGTCGCATCCGGAGCTGCGTTTCTGCCCCGGCCCCAATTGCGCCGTCGTCGTGCGCAGCGCGGAGCGCAAGGCGAAACGCTCCGTGTGCGCGCAGTGCAAGTCGATCTTCTGCTTCCGCTGCGGCATGGACTACCACGCGCCCACCGACTGCCAGGTGATCAAGAAGTGGCTGACGAAGTGCGCCGATGATAGCGAGACGGCGAACTACATCAGCGCGCACACGAAAGACTGCCCCAAGTGCCACATCTGCATTGAGAAGAACGGCGGCTGCAACCATATGCAGTGCTACAACTGCAAGCACGACTTCTGCTGGATGTGCCTCGGCGACTGGAAGCAGCACGGCTCCGAGTACTACGAGTGCTCGCGCTACAAGGACAATCCGAACATTGCGCACGAATCGGTGCACGCGCAGGCGCGCGAAGCGCTCAAGAAGTACCTGCATTACTACGAGCGCTGGGAGAATCACTCCAAGTCGCTGAAGCTGGAGGCGGAGACGCTGGAGAAGCTGAAGAACCGGATCAATCAGAAGGTGATGGCCGGATTGGGTACGTGGATCGACTGGCAGTACCTGTTTGTGGCGGCTAACTTGCTCGCCAAGTGCCGCTACACGCTGCAGTACACGTACCCTTACGCGTACTTTATGGAGGCGGGGCCCCGGAAGGAGCTGTTTGAGTACCAGCAGGCGCAGCTGGAGGCGGAGATCGAGAACCTCTCGTGGAAGATTGAGCGCGCCGAGACGACCGATCGCGGCGATCTGGAGAACCAAATGGACGTCGCCGAGAAGCGGCGCATGACGCTATTGAAAGACTTCTTAGACGTGTGATAATATTTTTAGTAACGATTCCTCCAACCTCCCCACCGGTTCCCCCTCGTTTTACTCTTCATTTCTGCTCGTGTTACATTTTGGGATTACGAATAGGATTACGAGATATGATCGGTAAATTAGAAGTAGGTTAATTCATTGGACGCGTTGTGTGTATACATTAACTAAGTATTTTTATATAGCTTCAATGCATAGTAATTTATTAAGGAGCTGAATGGGGGATGATGTGCAAATTTGAAGCTCGAATGACTTGATGACTCTGACTTCTTCCGACTACCGATTGATTGCTTGATCGAATGGGACTTGTAACACAAACTCGCGGTTACTTACTACTCCTCTCTTCATCTTAAAGAAAACTACCACTATTGAATCTTCTCACTAATTCGCTAATTCTACTTCTGCTAAATTTTCTCGAATGTTTCATTTTTAACGCTTGTACAACGAAATTCATTGAGTTCGAATCGAAACCCGATCGGAATGACTGTACATACTGTGTCCGTGCATACCAAAAAACGCAAACGAAAAGATAATTCACGAAATGTGTACATTTAAAACACACGCGGAAACTATTGATAACAACTTTTGATACGCAATGATTAATTAACAATAAGTTTAACGCGGTAATTAATTTCGAAACATTCTTTTTCCTTTGTTATCGACATCCCTGACTTTATTTGTACAGTAGTAAATTTTTTAAGTATATATTGACTAATTAAAACTAGAATTCGACGCGTGCGTTAGGCGAAAAATATGTGTCGTCAATTGCTGATGGAAAATGATGACGACTGCAAGTACGAAAATTTAATTTCTAATATTGACGAATTGTTTTAAACAAGAATGCGAGCAGTGCTGTAATTAATTGTATGATAGACAGTAAAATTTTATAAAACGCATTAAACATTGATCTCAAAGCGAACTGTGGTATATATTTGCAATTGCAACTAACTAACTATTTAAAAAAAAAACGGGGAAAGGTGGGTAATTAAACCTCATTGGATTGAATCGTTTTGAGCCACATATGTAAAATATTCTGGATCAATGTGCGTGCGTAGGTGACACTCGAAGGATCGGCCGGATTGCTGGCGCGCAGATCCATGTGATGCGCCGCATCGGGAATCACAATCACGTACACCGATGTGGTGCTCGAATTGAGCACACCGCCCGGTGACCATGGATCCAGCAAACCGTTCGTGAAAATCACGTTGGAGTAATCAGCGTGTTTGCCACCGTACTCCATAATTGCGAGATCCTCGCGTAATGAACGCACCCCATATGTTTTGAAGCAATTCTCGGCGAATTTTTTAAAGTCCCATGGATCCGCCTCGAACATTTCGTTGCGAGGGTCATTGCAGAGAGGCATAATCATTTCGGTGCATGCCTAGAATAATAGATCCATAAGAACTTGTTCGAAATTCAGTTAGATTATATTGTACCTGAAAACCCCAACCATAATCGGAAACATTCCCGCCTGTGCTATTAAAACTGAAGCATTTCGTAGCGCCCGTGTAGTTGGTGTACACGGAGATCGCCTTCCCTATGGCGGTAAGCAGCGGTTTGCCGTCGAGCGGCTGCTCGAGCTTCTCGCACATCATGCGCACCGGGTAGGCGGGCACCGGCATGAGGAAGCTTGTCGCGTACGGGTAGTTAATCATCGGCACAAAGCTGTAGACATCATTCAACGCATCAAACAGCGCTTCCACGTCTTCGGCGGTGGTCAGGTTCTGGCATAGTTTCCATTCGCTTGCGATCCAATCTTTACCTTCGTTGGTACTTGTTAAATTTCTAACAACAAATCCCCTTACTCAAAAACTCTTCTCTTTTATTAATTAGCGTTTAATTGTCACCTGAGAATGGACCAAGACTTTTTAATATTCTTCACACACTCGCCGCTCTTCGAGGAGAGTTTGAAGACGTTCGCAACAAGATCCGAATAAGTATTGCACTTGGTGAGACCTTTGAATTGGTAGATGGGTGCTGAAGAGGCAACAGCACCATCAACAGCCCAGGGGTACTTCAGACGCAACCATGCGGAAAGCATACCACCGTAAGACCCACCAAACGCTATCACTGGCAGGGATTTATCCCCATTTTTCGGTTTGTTCTCGGTTTGCAGATGGTCCAGAAGGTAGACGAA
Organism: Myllaena sp. GC000078; assembly: GCA_030264135.1. Taxonomy (NCBI): domain Eukaryota; kingdom Metazoa; phylum Arthropoda; class Insecta; order Coleoptera; family Staphylinidae; genus Myllaena; species Myllaena sp. GC000078. Next base: position 806 of record JARJDR010005522.1, on the reverse strand, counting down.
ATCAGCCAGGGCTTGGGTGGACGACAAGTAGCCCATGTTCTTGGGGTCTGTGTAGGATTTCTCATGGAAGGGCATTGTTTTGCCGTAGAAACTAAAGTTGACAAGTTTTACAAGTAAGTAATAATTAATAAGAGTGGTTCGTTACCGATGCTCAGCAAATATCAGCATTGCACTGTAAATCGGCGCAATCTCCCACATGAGACCCGTGTTTTGCGCAAAGACCTCAATATCCCCTTCATTGCCAGTGTAGAAAAAAATTGGACCGTCCGGTTTCCAAAAAGTGTCGTTCAGCAAATAACGCAAGTCAAATGTTGCATTTGTTGAGTAACTAACAAGTAAGTCAATTGTTTAAGTAATTAAACCGAAAACTAAGCTTAATAGTTACCTGAAATGATCCAAAGGCATTGACAAAGTCAAAGTTTTATATGTATAAGCTTCTTCTGCGAAGCCATTTGGTGTTAAACATAGCACCATCCAAAGAATTGCAATAATTGCAATAATTCTCCGCATTTTGGAGCTTTGATTAGAAATATAATATAATAGCCGAGTCCGAGTGACTGACAAGAGCAAGTGTTGAACTCGTGAACTCCACGCCACTACTGGCTGGCGGCGACCACAATGCGCGATAAATGATAAATTTATTTATATATGCTGCGGTATGCAAGATAACTAGAGACGCTGTGTGCAAGTGTGTTAGTTGTAAATTGTTTCATATTACGCGATTACGTCTACAATGCGCATCTCTCCATCAAACAAAGTGACTTAACTTAACTTAAGTCCATTTCCTATACATATTTCTTGTTTTT
>JARJDR010005520.1:0-18090 GCA_030264135.1 Myllaena sp. GC000078 | reverse complement strand
GTGCTGGGGTTGTTTTGTTGACGAGGGTGTTGTGGTTCACAGGCGCCACATATGGCACTGGTATCACCGCCATTAAGCTGACCGCATTGGGCCGTCCGCAATTGCTGGTAAGTTTGACGCCGCCCTTTTGCATCACGCCTATTTTGTTCATTGGTTGGTGGGTGGTGTGTTGTGCAGTTGCAACTGTCCGAGGTGATCATGAAGGCGCGCCGCTACATGGCGGAGATTGTTGGTGGCGACGGTAATGTCCTCTCGCACCATACCACGCGCGATCAGCTCGAGAAGAAGATCGCCGCCGCGAACATCACCGATCAGGTGTCGGTCACCAAGTTCCTCGACTCGCTGACGATCGATGGCAAAGGGTGAGTGCATTTTATCCTTCGCCCAAGCCTTATTTCCACTCAGAAATATACTGCGCAACATATTTTGACAGTTGCCTGTCATTCATAAATGTCATTTACACTGAAATGGGATAGGTTTAAACGGGTACCCCACCCTCAACACTTTTTGTCCATTTATGTTGTAATTTGTAGGTGGTACGAGAGTGAGTCGGACGAAGACTAGTGAGTATTGGTCCAACTAGTGAACTAGTGCCCCAACCCCACGCCGCCCCCCTAGTTGATGCTGTGTGTGGCACAATAATACTCGCTAGTCTTCTACGCTGACTCCACCCCTTGGCCACGCCCCCCAATTAGGTTATGCCCGCCTTTATAAACTTGCTAGTGAGACGAGGGTAAATTTATTGGTGGTTTGCAGCATTATGCACTTGTTCCCGTGGTCGGGCATCGTCGACGAGAACCAGGAGCTGTCGAGCACTTTCCGCGTGCCGGATTTGAAGCGCGGCCGCATGGTGCGTCTCATCACCAAGCTGTCGCCCAAGGAGGAGGAGATGTTCCGCAATATGATTCGGCGGATGAATACGCTAGTCAAGGTCTCTCTTTCTCTCTTTCTATATCTCTTCCCATTTCTTTCTATCTCTCTCTGCTTCACTATTTAATCATGGAATGAACAAACGTAGGCCGCACAAGAGATGGACGTCAGACTGATGGTGGACGCCGAGCAGACGTACTTCCAGCCGGCCATCTCGCGGCTGACGCTGGAGTTTATGCGCAAGTACAACACGGAGAAGGCGATCGTCTTCAACACGTACCAGTGCTATCTGCGCGAGGCGTTCAACGAGGTGACCACCGATCTGGAGCAGGCGAAGCGTCAGAACTTCTACTTTGGCTGCAAGCTGGTGCGCGGAGCCTACCTTGAACAGGTAACACGCCCCCTTTTTCCCCCCAATTGGTCGCTGTTACTACTCTTGAGGTGGTGGGCGTTGTCCTTCAGGAACGCGCACGCGCGGCGGCGCTCGGCTACACGGACCCGACGAATCCGAACTTCGAGGCAACGTCCGAGATGTACCATCGCACGCTCACCGAATGCCTGCGTCGCATCGCGGACCTGAAGGTGAAGGGCGTGGACAAGCGGAAGATTGGCATTATGGTGGCCTCGCATAATGAGGAGACGGTGCGCTTCGCCATCGAGAAGATGAAGGAGATTGGCATCGAGCCGGAGGATAAGGTGATCTGTTTCGGTCAGCTGCTCGCCATGTGCGACTACATCACGTTCCCACTAGGTATGTACCCCGCCGCCCCTTTTCCCGCCCTCTAATGGTTCTGTGTTCAAATGGGTGGGCGTGTGTGCGATAGGTCAATCGGGCTACTCCGCCTACAAGTACATCCCGTACGGGCCCGTCAACGAGGTGCTGCCGTACCTGTCGCGGCGCGCGCACGAAAACAAGGGCGTGCTCAAGAAGATCAAGAAGGAGAAGCGGCTGCTGATGCGCGAGCTGATGCGACGCACCGTCACCGGCCAGCTGTGGTACACGCCCCAAGGTCGTTATATGCCCGTTTAAACTACCTTACCCTCTTCCCTTTTCCCACACTCCCCCGTCCCGACCTCGGCCAACCCCCTAAAACTGAACATACTAAGACCTTACTGTTGTCTAGATAAGTAGTTAATTAATTAATTGCGGTCGCCAGATGAATACGATATGATATGTAGGACACGAGAGGATGATGGAGTGTGCGAGTGGGGAAGCCGTCACACACATGCACAATTTCCTTGCAATTCCTATGCTTTTCCTTTGTAGAACGATCGCAGGTGGTGCGCGAAGCCACACCCATCCCTTCCTCGCCTCCCTCGATTGGAAGCGGTGAAGAAAGGCGGTCAGGGGAGGGAATGTCGACGACCGGCAGCGCCACCACCGCAAGTCCAGAAGCCACACCTCCCCCTAAACCCTAAGCCACAACCCCCCCTCCCCTCCACCCCCGCCTCATGTTCCACATGTTTTAATGGATTTTAACCTTTTTCCTCACCGGAAGTCATCATTTCTTCCCTCATCTTTTATCCCCTCCACCTCGAATTATTATTGTGTATATTTTATATATGTAAATTATTTATTTATCACACGCGTTATATTGTTGTATTTGTTGTTCGTGTTGTTGATGTCTTTTTAGTTGATGATGATGATATTAGCGCACACATGCGCGCGCACATACTGCTCTCCCTTCTCCCCTAAACATTTCTAAGCATAAAGTTTTCCTCTTAGTCCACTCCTGGCCGGTGCATGTGGTAGGCTTCCCGCGCGCCGAATCATATCAAAACTAAGTGTTGCTAAAGAAGAAAATGATGATGATTGAAAAGATTATGATATGCTAAAGTAAGTTTCGAGAACGCCCTTTGCCGTCGGGATACGACAACGATGTCTCTCTCTCTCTTTCTCTCTCCAGCCCCCAATCAACGACGCGCCAAACGAATAATACCTCGATAACCCCCTCGATTTGAAGATGATGATGATGATGATGATGATGATAATAATAACGAAGATTCTTTTGTTTTAGTTACAAATGTATATCGTATAAAGAAGAAGTTGTTTTGTTTTACGTTGCTGCTGCGGCTGTGCTTTATTTTCTTTGTCCTTGTCCCTAACCTCACAGTTTTAGTTTTCCTGCAAGCGGCCATGTATTGTGTACCGGAGGGTGATGGCGGCTGAGGGGCGGGCCGATGGGCGTTCCCGCGGACGCAAGGGTGGTGTTTGATATGAAGATAGATCGATGCGAAAATGTCGTTGACAATAATATATTGAGACACACAAACACAAAACGAATGACGAAATAGACATACACCCAAACTGATAACAATTACAAAACAATACACATACAGAGTTAAGGTTATGAAGAAAATGTCTATGTAAAGTGTTGCGGTGTCGATTACGAAACATACAAACAAACAACAAACGTAAACTGGTTTGCTGAGCTGATGCTGATGGGTAGGTCAAAAACAATAAGCACGTACATATAATATACATAACTATACATACCTGCAAATATATGTTAAATGACGAAAATTAACTACAATGTGAATTACTAAGGAATTAAATAAAGTCTAGGTGTTTAAAACATTGAGCCATTAATTGGAACACCACTGTATATACGCATAAGTTATATTTATGCAACTTGTTTCAGTTTAACGAAGTCTAATCTTTATCAATTGATTATTTTTTAGAATTTGCCTTATCAGTGAACCTCACCTGATTATAAATACCATATTGCCAATTTCTAACATGTCGCAGTACACGAAAACATTGATTGTGTTGCTAATTTTCGCAACAAGTGTAAAATGCGATCCGTTTCAAGACTACGTGAACAGCGCGCAGAAGATTGTAACAGCAACAGTAGAAACCATCCGCAGTAACGTCTCACAAGCGATACAAGTGTTCAACGATCGTGGAGAAGAACTGATCAGCAAATACGATTCACGAGCGCTGCCCGACGATTGCGAGCGCACCGCTCACAACCTGGCGGCTGCTATAGAAGCAGTGAATTATTTCTTTGACGATTATGTTGAGGAATACGCTACAGCCCTAAATGCTCACCTGGAAGAGTTTATAAAAGTTTGCGAACAATCGGAAACAATGGCAGAGAACCTTCTACAAGACTTTAAGACCTCTTGTGCAGAGGTTATCAATCAAGCGAATACCCTAATGGATGAAGTTATCGATTTCAACACGGATAATATTGAAAATTATGATCGTGAAGTTCATCTTTGTCTGCAAATGCATGAAATACGTTAATACTGGTTGTGGCAACACTCAGTATATCATGTTTACTGGTAGGCAACTTATGTCTCATGAAAATTAAGAATACATAATTACATTGAGGTTAAATTAGGTTAGCATTGTTTGTTTCTTTATTAATTAAAACGCGAATTAAACGAAGCAAAGCGCTTTAAGTATGGAGATGATTGGTTCACCGATGGACACGGCGTCGTCGTCGCCGTCGTCGTCTAGCAGGAAGCACAAGAAGCACAAAACCGACAAACGCGATCGCTACGACAGTCCGGACGAATCCGGCGACAAACCGGGCCTGAAATTGATCTTAAAAGTCGGCGGGCAAAACACCCCCGAACACAATCCAGGTAATTCAACCCCTCTTAACCCTGTTAAGTCACTAATGAATGCATTTGTTAGAATTCCAATACACTGGTCAGTTTGCCGCCGAGCAATCCGAACTGCTACGTTCACACCACAAAAAGAGCAAGAAAAAGAAGAAGAAAAAGGATCGCTCCAAGGATAAGGAGCGCAAGCATAAGCATCACCACAAGGACAAGAAGCGCAAACGCGAAGAGATCAAAGCCGAGCCGAACGGCGACAGCAGCCATTCGGGTGGCGATCACCACCACCTGATCAGCGCAGTGCCTCAATGCACTCCTTCCATTGCTGTATTGCCTGCAGCGAGCATCCAAGATGACCCACCGCCCCCATCCTTGGGCAGCCCCCAGCCGGACATGGCATCACTCGGCTCACCCTACCGCGAGCCGCGCACCTGCGTCATCCGCAAGATCCAAGAGCGCAGCACCCTTCAACGCATGCTCGAGCACTTCCTGCGCGCCATCGAAAAAAAGGATCCGCAGCAGTTCTTCGCGTGGCCCGTCACCGACAACATCGCGCCCGGCTACAGCGCGATCATCACGCAGCCGATGGACTTCAGCACGATGCGCCAGAAGAACGACGACGGGGAGTACGCCGACCTGCCGGACTTCCTCGACGATTTCCGGCTGATGTGCGGCAACGCGATGAAGTACAATCACGCCGACACGATCTACTACAAAGCCAGCCGGAAGCTGCTGCACGCCGGATTGAAACTGGCGCAGCCGGAGAAATGCGCATGGATCCTCCAGCTGATGCCCGAGGTCACTGCCGTCGAGCTGGGGTTTGAGATCCCATCGGAAATCCGCGCCGAATACAGGGTGGATCGGGAGCACCTCTCGCCAGCGGCGGCGAAGCGTCGCCAGATGCCGGCGACCAAGTTCGAGGCGATCGCTGACGACCTGGAGCCGGAGGAGGTGTTGGCCCAGGCGCAGGCGGCGGCGCGCGTCGCCAAAGCCAAGCTGGAGGAAGAAGCGGAGCGCAAAGCCGGTGGAGGAGGAGGAGGGATGGCGAGTATGGGTTTCCTACGGCAGCGTAAAGACGGCACCACGCACCTGAACATCCTCGTCGGTGGTGATGGGGTGATTCCCGGCACACGCAAACGCCCCGTCCTGCTTGGCCAATACACGGGGAAGCTGACGGAGGGCACTGGAGCGATCGCCGGTTTTCGGGAGGACCGCCGCAACGTGGCGAAACCAGTGAAGCCGCTCTACTACGGCGCGTTTGGTTCGTATGCACCCAGTTACGATTCGGCGTTCGCCAACCTCAGCAAGGAAGAGTCGGAGCTTGTCTACCAGACGTACGGCTCGGACGCAGCCGTGCAGTACGCCGAGAGCATTCTGGACTTTGCACGAGACTGCGATTACACCGTGTACATGGTGGATAGTCTGCTGGATGTGATGACCGGCGGCGAGCACTCCAAGACCAAAGGCACGCTGGAGGAGCGCAAGGCGTTGCGCGAGGAGGAGGAAGCGGTGAAGGCGGTGTTGGAATCGCGCCCGCTGGATGCGGTGCAGATCGATGTGGACGAGCTGAAATCCCTCGCGGATGTTGGGATTGACGTGGAGTTTTTGGACGGCATGGGCGGGTTGATCAAATCGTCCGAATCGCAGGCGGAGCTGCAGACGAAGCTGAACAATATGTCGGGGTTGTTGGATAAGCTGCAGAAGATTCAGCATCAGCGCTTGTCGGCGACGCTGCCGCCGCATTTGGCGAACCTGGGCGGGCCCAGCGACGAGGAGGTGACGCTCGCCAATACCATCACCACTAATCTCACTGAGATTGCGAAGCGGTTGACGCCTGGTGATGTGGCGCCCGTGGCGGGTGTGCGTAAAGCTATGGGTGTGGTCCTACCGGAAACTAATGGCGGTGCGGTGACCGGTGGCGCCACCACAGAGGTGGATTTGGAGACCGAGCTGCGACAGTATTTGGAGAACGAGAACAATTTGGCGTCGCCGATGCGCGCCGACGATAAAACCATCGAGGAGATACTCATGGAATAAGTATTTTCGATATCCTTCGTGAAAATCTAGTTAAATGCAATTTTATTTGACAGTTTTTCGTGTCGGATAACTAAATGATAAAGAATTTGTCGCTTTGTACATGTACACAACGCTGTTCGCTCTTTTTTTCCCGAATTCACGAGCGCGCGCAACAAATAATTACATTACGCGCCCAGGTGCTTTCCGCCGGCGGTTATCGTCGTCTTCAGCTCATCTAATGCAAGAAACGATGAATTTGTCGCATCGATCAAAGGTTTCAAAAATAGTTTGTGATTGGGTGTGTGGGGTGAATGTGGCCACGCCCCCGCCTCCACCAATGGTAACCAATGGTGTAGGGTTTGTGGGAAGGGGGTGGGGAAGGTTAGAAAAAGAGGGTATTAACCGGTGACACGACGTGCAGCCGCCATTGCATTCTCGACGATCGTCTTCGAATCATCCTTGCCACCTTCACCGCCGCCGCCACCGCTGCCAGCATCGCCACTAGCCGCGAAGTACTCGTGCAGATAGTTCGTCGATGGTGAGTCTGCGCACAAGCACAATGTTTTAGCAGTCAACGCATGCAAAACGAATGGACAATTACAGAACGTTCTAAAAGGGGCGGGATTTAAGAAAGAAAACGCATTTGGGCTTCCTTTGTGAAAAGTTACTAGTCTTATTGTAACAAACTTCTTCGTTTTTTGTATTGGAAAACAATGCTGGGAGGAGGGGGGGGGGTTGCATATTGGGGTTCGCGGCGGCGGCAAAGGCGGCGCAGGGGCGGACCCGTAACAAATAATAAATGCGTTGCGTTTGATAAATCCGCCCCTGAACTGAACTTCCTCCCCCCATTGTGTTGGTGTGTAATATGTACAAGAAATGCTACATTCCTATAACTTTCAATCAGTCATAGCGTTTCCCTTGCAATGCCTTATAAAATCACATTGTATACTTAAACCTATTTTTTAACATTCGCCCAACACAATCTTACTACGTTCAAAATCTGGATGCGATGTTTTTTTTTGTGAAGCAGAGATTAGGAAAGTTACTTCTTACTCTTTAGCTTTTCGCTCTGATCGTCGAACTCCTTGTCCTGGATGTTCAGCATGAGGCTGTTGCCGCTCAAGTAGACGCGATTCTGTGAGTTTGCAATCTGAAAAGTTACCAATGATTAAAACAAGAGGAACCTAGAAGAAATGAGGATACATACGGTCCGTGAGATGTTTTGTGCGGCACGAATCTTCCTCAACTTCAAGTAGCCCGGATTACGACTGATTGCTTCACCTAAGTAAACTTCTCATTAAGGAAAACTCCTGATCGTACAGTAAGAGTACAGTAATGAGAGTGATGAGTGTAAAAAGGATATCATTTTGGCAGCTTCGGCTTCACCCTCCGCTTGCACGATCTTCTGCTGGCGCTCCTGCTTGGCCTTCTCCACAATGAAGGCGGCGCGCTGTGCCTCCTGCTGCGCCACCTGCTTGGCCTCCACAGCCGCCGTGTACTCCTTGCCGAAGCTCAGCTCCGTGATGGAGACATCGTCGAGGATGATGTTGAAGTCGCGTGCGCGCTCCACCAGCTCTCTCCTCACCAGCAGCGAAACCTAAGCAACATTTCCATTCACAATCAATGCCTTGAATTGGGTAAGAATCAGGAGTATTACCTGCTGACGCTGCGTGATCAACTGCGCGGCGTTGAACTTCGCCACAACGGACTTGAGCACCTCGTTGCAGATGGACGGCAGCACCTTCTCGTCGTAGTCGAGCCCCAGCTGGCGGTACATGTTCGGTAGGCTGATGGCGTCCGGCCGGCTGAGCACACGCAGCGAGATGTTCACCATCTGCAGGTCCTTGGAGCCGGTGGGCGACGAAATCTTGCGCGGCCGCGAGCGGATGTCGTAGATGATGGGGTATTGGAACCACGGGATGCGGAAGTGCAGGCCTTCGGTGTAGATCTCCTTCTGCACGCCGCCGATGCGGTTGAAGATGATGGCGCGGTGACCGCCCTCCACTACAGGAACGCAAACAGGGAGAGGTTAGACGCTCTTCCTCCATCGAGCTTCCTCCAGGAAGGTGGCTAGTGCTTACCGGTGTACATCGCCTGAGAGATGCCGTAAACGGCGGCGCCACCGAGCGCGAGCAGCTTCAGCCCAATGCCCAAGCCGGGTGGGCCCCCTTTGCCCAGCTTGCCGGCGAGGTCGTTCAGCTTACTCTGTGCCATACTCACGACTAATCAATGTGTCTTCGACGTCTTCGAGGAGGAGGTTGTGATGCAATTTCACTCTTGGTTCGTGTTCGCAACGTGCTCGCGGCCTCTCACACACATTCATCCAAACAGGTTAAATATGGCTGTCGCCGTCGCGCATGCGCCTGCGCAAACGCAAAAACCGACCTTTGAACTTTTCCAGGCGATTGGCAGAAAGATAAGAAAGATTTCGGAAAATTTTGAGTGAAAATTCGTTGACAAGCTAACAACCAACAACAACAACAATTTATTATTACAATTCGTACAGTTTGTCATTTTGTCATTGTCATGGAAACAAATCTTGAAAACTTGTTTTTTTCATTGCAATAATTACTACCCGATTTTTATAATTATTTAATTGATAACCACTTGAAAACTTTCTTTATTAATTAAATTAATATATTATTTAAAAACTAAATCCACTCCTGTTCTGGTTGGTGGCGACCTCTAAACGATGACATCTTCTTATACTAAGTGTTTCTTGAAACTGAAATGTAACTTTAATAATAAATATTTTCAAATCTAATAGAGAAAAATCTCATATCTCAGCTCTATGACAAAGCTAATCGTGCATTTGATCGAACTAATGGTTAATTATAATATTATTGATGAGATTTCACATTTTAAAAAGGTAAAGCCGATCCTGTTGCATTCCAAGAAGTTTTGCTGACACAGCTGATAACTGATAATAGTTGAGGGGCGAATCATAGCGACAAACAATAGACGAAAGTGATAGAAGTGCCAGTAACAAAGTCGCATAAAATCTGCTACAAGATAAGAGAAGAGTTTGAACTTTGCACGCTTGCAACTCATCGTCGGCCAGAACCATTTGTCCCATCATTTGTCCATAAACGTTGAAATCATGGCATGGACTACACATCAATTATCCCTCGCCTTTCTCATGGTGATTACCGGCAGTATTAACACCTTAAGCACAAAGTAAGCCCCCCTATCCTCAATCTATGATAAGATACGAATTTCCAATGCTGTTTTCTTTAGATGGGCGGATGATCTGAAGAGTATTGGCCGCGATGGCACCCTCCGCAACTTCAAGCACCCTTTCATGCAGGCTTCCAGCATGTTCCTGGGGGAGATTCTCTGCCTAATCACCTTTAAAGTCCTGTTTTCCATCTACAGCAAACGTGGGGTACGTCCTCTAAGTGTAAACTTGTAGTTTGTGAATCTATAATGTGTCTTGTTACAGGTGGAGAATGAGAAATCATTGACAAAGGGCAATCGCAACTTCAACCCTCTCATCCTCTTCATACCCGCCATGTGCGACATGACGGCAACCTCCGTGATGTACATCGGCCTCACACTCACCTACGCCTCGTCTTTCCAAATGTTCCGCGGTTCGGTGATCATCTTCGTGGGCCTGCTGAGCGTCGGCTTCCTCGAGCGCGTGCTGAAGAAGCGCGAGTGGGCCGGCATGCTGATGGTGATCATCGGGTTGGCAATCGTCGGCATCGCAGACTTTATGTTCTCCAATAATACTGCGTTGGACCGCAACTCGATTATCACCGGTGATATACTGATTATCATCGCGCAGATCATCACCGCAATTCAGATGGTCGTCGAGGAGCGGTTTGTCGCCGGCATGGATATTCCCCCCTTGCAGGCGGTGGGCTGGGAGGGTTTGTTTGGGTTCACCGTACTAGCGTTGCTGCAAATCCCCTTTTACTACATCCACGTGGGCCCGCCCTTCAGCGACAACTCGCGTGGTGTTCTCGAGGATGCCATCGAAGGGTTTGTGCAGATTGCCAACAATTGGCGGTTGGTGTTCGCCATTATGGGCACGATCGTCTCGATTGCGTTCTTTAACTTTGCGGGGATTAGCGTGACGAAGGAGATGTCGGCGACGACGAGGATGGTGCTCGACTCGGTGCGCACGATTGTCATCTGGGCGTTCAGCATGATGTTCCTCGGCCAGCAGTTCATCTGGTTGCAGGTATAACCTGACTTTATGGTACATAACCTCTTTTTAACCTCACTTTTTTTGAGCAGTTGTTGGGTTTTGTGGCGTTGCTAACTGGGATGTGTCTGTATAATGGTATCACGTGCCGCGCGGTTATTATTCGAGCGAGGCAGTTGTACACGGGGCTGCGCTACCGGCATATGCAGGAGGAGGTGATCATCAACACGCCGGCGGATGAGTCGGATGATCCCATCATCAGCGCTTGAATCGAATGAGGGTTTGACAAATATCTATAAAACTAACTCTGGTTATTATTATTATTATTAATAGGTTTATTTTATTACTGTTTCGATCGTGTGCGGGAGGAATTTATAAGACTTTGCCAAGATATTTTGATAAACATTGTGATCTGACCAATTTAGAATGAAATTGCAATCTGCAATCGTGTTTCGTTAGCATGACTAATTAATTAATTTGATCAAATATATTTTATGCAAGAAACACTCGGTATAGTTTAAAAGCCGACCCTGGCCATGGCTACCACTTCCTCACTTAACTCCCTCACACAGCTCAAACATAACCTATAAAAACAGCTAGAATTGTTCTTCGTCTGGATTGGTCCAGATCTAGATTTGCAACATGTAAGTAAACAACAAAAGGGAAAGAAAGAAAAGGGGTTGAAATTGGTTTTGGAAATGGTAGGCCATTGGAAACGGGCTTGGAGACGAAGGTGGTGCGCTGCCCGTTCAACGCGCAGCACGTGCTCACCGCCGACCGGCTGCAGAACCACATCATGCGCTGCATGCGCAATCATCCGCAGCACTACACGTGCCCGTTCTTCGCGCAGCACAAGTTCCTCGTGAAGGCCGACTACGAGCGGCACCTGCTCTGCTGCAGCGAGCAGCGACAGCTGCAGACGTACTACAGGAATGCGCCGTCGGCGCCGCTTACGAAACCTGCTGTCACAGAAACTACTCTAAACCGTAGCGATGATGATGATGATTGGTAGGAGTTATGATAGTTCTCATCATCTTTATGTTTTGAATCTACTTTTATTACTTTCGTATTTTTCTATGATTTTTTGTGTTCTTGTTGCATCCTGTATATAACTCCGACATTTGAACAACAGGGTTGCATTTAAGAATTAATCAAGTACATATGTAGTTTTAAGGCACATTTTATCCAAAAAAATAGTGTTAGTTTGTTTATTTGGCGGTTGGTAATGATTGTGCCGGTTAGGATTAGAGAAGAGTTGCGAAATTGAATGCAACCACCCTTAGCCGACGCCGACGGGGTGGTTATTGATTTTCGTGCGACGGAATTGTGGGAATTCTACCCTCTGCGGCCGGGATGGAACACATGGCAGTCGTGGTCGATTGGTCGCGTCGCAAACGCGTGATATTCCTTTCTTTTCCATTTCGCACAATATACGATTTGACATTCAACTAAAACATTGACAATAAACTATTCAGTTTACGAAAGGCACGACCAATTGTTAGTTGGTGTTTTTTTCGGAGATATTTACTAAACATTAGTGTTTTGATGAATATAATAACTAATTGATGACAAGAGTAATCACTCTGATTCTGATTACAATGCTTGTATGTAATCATAATCGATTGAGAGTGGAGTGATAACGCATAACTCGACACTGCAATGAGTGCGACGTATTTACATTTTGATAGTGATTAACTCAATAATGTTTATTTAACATACGATTATTCGGAATCTGTATTCATAAAGCTGTATTTTTACAACTCTACACAATTTTTATCAATCTACAAACAAAACACGGTGAAAATTTACATTTTATTTGATACATTCATTTAAATTACAAAGTAAAAAGTGTACTGGAAACATTTCGAAACCCGAAACAGCACCATGTAAGTATTTTTTCGTGGTTTTTAAACGGTAAATCCAATCCTGTAGAGTAGTTTTGAAAACTATACATCACATGTTACTCATTGAGCCAATCACGCAAGCGCATTGCAATCAGCGCATAAGAACATAACGAAACGCTCACTCAGCAAAGTAGGAGAACGCTCATTGTTCAGTCGTCAGCAAAGTAGGAGAAGCGCAAAGCAACACGCGCATGGAAATGAATGGAATGAGTCTATTTCGAATCCCTACTCCACGCTCTTAGTCATTCATTGTTCTTACCATTACTTTACCATCTTCCTGCCCTTCCCTCCACGCCTACATTGCTTTCACTCTTTCTCACTTCTTTTCTGGAGGCCATCCTGTCCCAGTTTAATCGCACCGGTTTTGACTTGAGCAACTTCACTTAAGTAACGACGTTGAACGCAGCCAAACAAACAACAATCTACTGCTCCACTGCCTCTACCGCTTGTTGAACTGTGTTTATAGTTTTCATTTTCATTTTAATTCGAAATTAACTTCTTTTTTTCATTTTCGATGCGTTATGGTTGAGGACGTGACAGTGAAGTGACAGAGACGTACCATTGGTGTGGGAACGAACGCTCAAAAGTAATATGTACATACAATGCGTGAATGTTATCAAAGCGTGTTATAACGTTCGTCATCATCGTCATCATAAGCAACTCGATGTGCTGGAGTTGGAGCTGAGCTCAGTATCGTATGGCGTGTATGGTACGCTGCGTGCGTGATTATAAATTGTAATTCGTATGCGGCGGGCCGGGCAGGGAATTCAATGCCATCGCCCATCACACAAGCACTTACAATTAGTTACCTACCTAGTTGTAGTTTAGTTGGTGGTGCGTTAAATTCTCTCCAATTCAAAGAGTGTTCCATATAAACAACGTGCAACTAAATATTATCTACATAAGTTACAGTTTTGTAACAAGTGCACTGCAAACTGCTCAACTGCTCAACTCGAATGGAATAAAATAAAATTTGTGATATATATAAGCAACTGCAGTGTTCCTTACTAACAATAAGTCATAATTACTAAGGTAAATACAGACAAAAAGTACAAATTTAGGCCTTTGAACTGTGACTCTACAAAACTAACTAACTACATACTAACATTCTCTAACATTCTCATAACGGTTGAGGTAAGCGTCAAGGCTGGCTAAAAACTAGTCAGGAAAACTATAAAAGTGATAAAATATTGACTTAACCACCGAATACCTTACACTATCCTTCATTGGTCATTAAATAACTTCAATAAAACTTATTTAGACTAAAAAATAACTTGATTTTAATCATTCAAATTTGAACCTTACTTTATTCTTACTAACTAATTAGTTTCTTAGTACATACTTAATTTTTTTGAATATATACCTAAAATCTTTGAATTGAATTACAAGAAAAGTTCTTAACTTGTTCGAATTCAAGTATTTAGGCCGTTTTGAAATAACTTTCTTATCTTAATCCTCACAACTTTATCAGTATGCTTTAATATTATATAATGCATGTGAGATAACATTTTACAACCTGCAACCAAGTAGAGATTGACCGAGTGTAGATTATAGCATAGTGCATTAAAATTGGGAGGCTGATTGGCTACCAACTCATTATCGCATCCACAACGCCACAAATTCGCGGTCATTATCATTAAAATTATTTTTACGCTTCATGGAAGCTTTTATCTGACATTACATAACTGACGCAGGATTCTACTCGTACAGCAAACAATATCAAATATGATATATCAAAATTCGCGCTCAGATACTCACCAATCACGTGATCTTCCTTATCTTACTCTACGAGGTGATCGTTTATAGTCTCTTCCTCCTCTACCTACTTTGGGAACTGGTAGTTTTTCATTAAACAGCTTTGTTGGTTGGTAGACCTGCAAAAACAAAGGGAAACTAAGACTTTCTTGCTGACATTTACCGTTTACTGTCATTCTGACGCAAATTGCTCTAATCTGCTCTAATCCTACCCCGTATGCCCCGTATGTGATCATCAGGTTGATAATAGTCGCCCAGTAAACTTATTGTTATGTCAATAAAATGTCAAACTGTTCAAATGTGTGCAGATGGCGTCCAACGGAAACAGCAGTCCATTCCTCTACCGCCGATGGATGCTCAACAACAGCGCTGCTGCCGCCGGCGGCGATGCCTCCAAGGGTCTCAAAGGCATCGTAGCCGGTAAGTCTCCTTCCACGCATTTCTTTACCTCATTTTACCTCTGCTTATCTTCTTCTCGCCAAGGTGGCATCACCGGAGGCATCGAGATCTGCATCACCTTCCCCACCGAGTACGTGAAAACCCAGCTGCAACTCGACGAAAAGGGCGATCGCAAGAAGTACAACGGCATCATGGACTGCGTCAAGAAAACCGTCCGCGAACGTGGCATCTTCGGCCTGTACCGCGGTCTCAGCGTCTTGATCTACGGCTCCATCCCGAAAAGCGCTGTGCGTTTCGGCACCTTTGAGCAGATGAAACTCCTGATGCAGAACGAAAACGGGCAGCTGTCGCTCGCGGCGCGGTTAATCTGCGGTTTGGGTGCTGGTGTCGGTGAGGCCATCTTCGCCGTCACCCCAATGGAGACCATCAAGGTGAAGTTTATCAATGACCAACGATTGGCGCAGCCCAAGTACCGCGGCTTCCTGCATGGTGTCTACTCGATTGTGCAGACGGAGGGTATTGGTGGGGTGTATCGTGGGCTCACCGCCACCATCCTCAAACAGGGTACCAATCAGGCGATGCGTTTTGGGGTGATGGAAACGTTGAAGGATCGGTATCGTGATGGGGATCCCCATCGCCCCATTCCGAAAATGGTGATTGGGGCGTTTGGTGCGTTCGCTGGGTTTGTCTCCGTGATGGGGAACACCCCATTGGATGTGGTTAAAACGCGTATGCAAGGGCTCGAAGCGGCCAAGTACAAGAACACGTTCGATTGCATGCGGTTGATTTTCATTAACGAGGGGGTTTACGCGTTTTATAAGGGTACTGTGCCCCGGTTGAGTCGTGTGTGTCTTGATGTCGCTATTACTTTTATGATCTATGAGAGTTTTCTCGACTTGTTCAACAAGTATTGGAAATAGGTTGGCACTACTGTTTCTGGTGTGCTACAGAGTGACACGCGAAATGGTCCATAATTATATAGTTGATGTTATATTTGATGTAATATATTGTTTTCTTTGCGTTTTTCTGCGTTTAGGATCGGTAGAGACGATAGTTTTGTACTTTGGTACATATAAAACAGTTTTCTCAATATAAATACGGCCCTGTGTTTTTATACTTTTCCCATTTTCCCACCCCTACTCCGACCATTTCAGGTTGATTTGACAGTTGAATGTCAGTCAGTGTCGGTTGTGCGCCCGGGGTGGAAGGAAGGGTTTGTTCTTGCCCTGTCGTCAGCTCGCAGAAGGAGGCAGAGAGCCCTACATGCAGCCGGCACGACGACGACGACGACCTCCACGCCCATCAAATGCCCATCCAGTGTAGTGGAGTGTAGAAACTGCTGTGCTTGCCTGCCTGCACGATGGCCCGTGATTATGATCACTTGTTCAAGCTGCTCATCATCGGCGATAGCGGTGAGCTTTTTTCAGCCCAACCCTTCCCGGTTGGACGTCGTCTACAGCGGGTTATTGCAGGTGTGGGCAAAAGCTCGCTGCTGCTGCGCTTCGCCGACAACACGTTCAACGGCAGCTACATCACGACGATCGGTGTCGACTTCAAGATACGCACGGTGAACGTGAACGGGCAGCGCGTCAAGCTGCAGATCTGGGACACCGCCGGCCAGGAGCGGTTTCGCACCATCACCAGCACGTGAGGCTCCCGATCTACTCCTGTTTTTCCCCCCAATAAGAAAGCTGATTGGATTTAGGTACTATCGTGGCACACATGGTGTGATTGTTGTCTATGATGTTACAAATGGGGAGTCTTTTGCGAACGTCAAGCGGTGGCTGCACGAGATTGAACAGAATTGTGATGTTGTCAATAAAGTACTAGGTGAGTACCCCGTCGCTTTGCTTATGATGGGTTTTTAAGGGGTTTTTTTTTTAGTGGGCAACAAGAATGATGAGCCAGAGCGTAAGGTGGTGCTCACTGAGGATGCGCGCCGTTTCGCGAGCACCATGCAGATTGAGCTGTTTGAAACGTCGGCGAAGGACAACATCAACGTGGAGGAGATGTTCCTGAGCATCACGCGTGAAGTGCTCAAGCAGAAGCTCGACATGCGGGAGAAGGAGCGCGAGAAGGACGATGGGCCGTTTGATCTGCGCAAGCAGAAGGCGACGAGGAAACGCTGCTGCTAGCAGTGCCCGCTCTGTACGCTGTCGTCTTCTCCACCGTCACTACTGCTCTTGCTGGCTGCATTGGGGTGCTTTTAATGATGAGTTATTATTTGTTCTTCCCTCCCGCTGTTATAATTATTCTTTATTCATTCCTTCTCATGTTTGGTGAGAAAGAGATTCCCAAAAATTAATTTTTAATTGAGCTGCGCGCCTAAGAACCAGCTCGCATCTTGTAGGCAATATATATGAAACAAATCTATATGATATTCGTCGCGCCATTACAATTCGTTCGCATCATACAGCAGTGAATCGATGAGCATTTATATTAATAATACTATATTAGGTGTAAAATGTAAATAATTCATTCGCAAATAATCAAGTCAGTCAAAACGTATCACTGGCATTACCCGGTTGCATGCATGAGGAAATACAAAAAACGCCGATAAAGATAATGAAAACAATAACTATATTACGATTTAGATAGGATCGCAGAAAATTAATTAAATGGGACGATGGATCAATGCATGTGATCAAAAATATTGCATTTCGAATGGTGATATTGTAAGTGTATTTGCAAGAACATGAAAACACCATGGTTTTTACCAATAATACCAGTCTTAATTTGTACAATGTGGGAGAAATAGCTATAAGCATGCAAAAATAATGATATATTTTCAGTAAACTGCAGGAGAAATTGATACACACATGACAAATATTTGAGGGGTGATATTAAGAATCAAGTCAGATACACGTGTCCAAATCCATAATGGGGCAAATTCTGCAAGAATTTGTGTTTGAATAGCGAAAACAAATTCATGCAATAGATGACAAACAATTCAAGGGTAAAATTAGCTAGCCGAAAACACAAAAACAAACAAATATGTAATGCGAAAAAAACTTATCAACAGTGTAAATGTAAATGAATGATATATAAAAACATTTTTATTATCTGTAAACCGAGATTATCGTAATATTGCACATTAACAACAAAATATTAACGGTTATCTGATTTGAAAATTAGTAGTTTCAGTTTTTAAAATTTGGTGCCGGTACTGTGTAAACTTTAAGATCGCAACAGACTACTAGACTAAAAAGGACGCTACCAATTGCTAGAATCTGTTAGTTCGGGGACTCGCCAGAAGATGTCACTACTAGTCCATCTCAAATCTAAAAATCTACAAAAATTTCAACATATAAAGTCCGTGCAATTTATTCAGATAGGTTTGACAGGTCACTGCCTCTCACTTTCACTCAATATCAACGCGTAGGTGCGAACGAGAGAGTACGATATTTGTTCTCTCTCGTTCGCACA
>JARJDR010005517.1:0-10538 GCA_030264135.1 Myllaena sp. GC000078 | reverse complement strand
GAACAATTTATTCCGCCACTTTTGCATACCGAGCGGCAAATTGTTTTCGGGAATGTACGCGCCTGATTTGAGCGCTTGGTCCTTGACGAGCGCATCCGGCCAGGTGAACTCCAACTGCTTCCAGCCGTAAAGCTCCTCGAGTTGCGCTTGCGCCCAAACGACACCAATGATGCATGATGCTAAGAGCAGCAGTGATGAAGACTGCATGGTTGCGCGCACTAACAATAAATCACCGATAAATAACGCTGCGGGTTGCGATGCGACACGCTCGTCTGCACGACGACGACTAGACCTCGACACCGTAAACTCGGCGATTATAAAAGTGAAAAGTCGACTTTGTTGTTAATGCCCCACCAGCGCGATCGGTGTTAATCAAGCGCGGCAGCCAACGGTGGCCAACGCGCGGAGCTGTGTGTAAAAGTCGATTAATGCGCGGCATTCATTTGTTCGGCGATTTATGTAAGAACCCATAGCTTATGCTGCTAGTGCTATCCTGTGATTGATTTATTACTGTTGAATAGTTGAAGAATTGAGTGATACACGAAATATACCAATCTATTTTCAAACAATAACAAAATCGTTTACAAAGTTTGATAATGCGTAACAAAAGTAATTCAAAACAAAATATTTATTTCAAATATTTAGCATATTTGATTGTTTAGTACAACATTCGGTAGGATTTGTACTTATACATAATCGAACAATTAAATATGGCGACTAATCATTTTTCTAAGTGTCTGCATAGATTCCAGATAATTATTTAATGATCCAACGAACACCTTCTATGCATAATGATCGATAACCATTGCGTTTGTAACGATTACAAGAAGCGAAACTTGATTGAGTTATAATGCGGCCATGAACTTACTACGATTGAATATCAACAGCACAAATCAACATATTCAAATGTAATGAATGTATTTGAATGCGAGCGACCGGACTGGACAAACTATATATAATTAAAATGCATACTTACTGATTGAAGTTGTAGGAAACAATAAGTACTTGCTTTGAAATACCCGGCTTCGTGTAATTATTGAAAGTAGGCGTCTATCAAGTATTAATTACGATTTATATTTTAGGTAATTATAATTAGTAGGTATAAGTAATAGTTTATTTTGTATCGGTTTTTGTTTAGTTTCGAAAAAAATCGATTTATGAAGGATCAATGGAGAAACGATTTCCAATTGTATTTATAAAACAATTAAATAACATTCAATTACATTACTGAAACGGAATAATAATAACATATTGTAATATACGCATTGCCAAAAAAGTAAGTAGTCCTTTGTGTAATAAAACTATAGAATCACGATTCACATTGACCTCTTTCATTCGCACTGTTATATTGACGTGTGATCGATGTTGTTATTTAATTCCGTTGATGATTATTTTCGATTTATTACCACTGCAAGTGCATATTTAGCATTGTGAGATTGAATTAGGACACAGGCAGACATTTACTCGTATTATTGCATATCGTATTGACTTCGCCGGCGTTGGTCGCACGATAAACAATAGACATCGCTTAAGACACAAAACATAAATGAAAACGTGCTTAACTGCAGACGCGAAGAAATGCTAATTATTTTTATATGACACTATTCACACTAATGAAAGTGCTGGAGATGCATCAGAAAATTTACAGTGCATAAATGCGAAATCTTTCATGTTCATTATTGCAAGTTTAGTACGGTGAACACCGAAAGTGAACGTTTAGTGAATGTACGTAGATGGATGTCCTCATAATTTACTATCGCTCACAATTATCATCAAAGTTCTAAAATTTATTATTTTTATAAAATATAAATCAAAATCTAATTTTTAGGCCTTCTAAAACATTCGGATTCGAAAACTTTATAAGAAAACAGCACAATGAATTATTAAATGATAAAGTCATAACTATCGCTGTGGCTTGTTGGAAAATTGATACACGGATGATGTTATGTGTTAATTGATACTGGTTACAGGTTGACGTTGATACCTGGCATGATCATGGGTATTCATACATAATAGTTATGTAACATTCTCATGGATAATTCAATATCACACACGATTTTCCTGGTAATGTATACTATTAATAAAAATCAATAATGCTTTTAAATCTGTATGCTATTATTAAGTGATTTAAATCTGAGACAAATTAATCGATTTAATATTATAATTACATCCAGAAATTATATGCATTCAAGAAACTATATGGCGGTACATATTTTCTGCAATTTACGAATGGTAATTAGCAAACGCAAAACAGATTAGATGAATATGATACGTACTGGCTACAACCTTCAAACCATCGTTGCCGTGGTCTAATGGGTTTTGTTTGATTCATATAATCGCTGATTTCACTTCTTTTCATTATGGCGAGTCTCATGCGACCTTTATCTTTATGAATGGTATTGATGCGTGTTTGCTGCATGGTTTAATAGGCGATCAATGATGATCAATCAGTGTACAACTTCTGATTGTTGCCTATTTCGTAACTCAACTCAACTCGGCATACAGATTTATTTATATTTTTTCTACATCCGGTGATAATTTTTTAGAATATATTCTTTAGAAAATGAATTCGTGACTATAGAAGTGGTCTAGAAGTATAAAGAATAACACAAGATATGTAACAGTTGAAATAGTTTTTGGTCTACATTTCATCAGATTGTAAAATGGAGTGCTCTGAACTTGACCTTATTCGCGGACGATGCTCACCAAAGTCGCAAAGTCCTTGAAAACCAGATTACGAACTGTTCAAGTTTGCCCATTACGTAAAGTATTTCATATCCGTTGTTTCCGATATCTAATACTATGGGTACCAATATGTATACATACAATCTGAAATGTTACCTTGGCCAAGACATATCTTACAAAGTTTTTCGTAAACATTACAAAAAATTATGAACAATTGCAATTTGTGTAATTGTGCAATTGGCTTTAAAGTTCAAACATAGCCCACGGAGCAAATGAACAGTCATCCTATTTCAGTATAACGCCTACACCTTTTTCTATCATCCTCGTCGGTCGCATCGCAAGGGATAATTAATTATCCAAATAAATTCCTGTACGGAAATGCTGTGCTGCGGCTTTGCGTATTATTTGTTCCGCTCGCTATTTTATTCGCGGAACGAACGAAAACCAGTGAATTTTCCTCCTCCATTTCACATGCTGTGCTGAAAATTCATGCAGTATGCGCAGGGGGGACTGTGGGATGAAATGCGGTAAAAGAGGAGGTCGGGCGGTAGCGTCTGCCAGAAAACCCCAACGAACGCACAACGCACGCGAACGAACGAACGAACGAACGATCGGCGGTGCGGCACGGCGTAGCTTTTTTCTTCCTTCAGGCACAGAGGAGGCTGGAGAGAGGCAAAGCAGCAGCAGCAGCCGTAGCGGCGGCGTTTCGCTCCCAAAAGGATAGGCGAAAAAAAAGAGGCGCACATAAACTGGTCGTTACCCTCGACCCTTTTGCGATCGCGTGCGCGCGCGCTCGCAAACGAACGAACGAACGGAACGAACGAACGAAACGCTCTCGCTCGTTCCTTGGCGTATGTATGCGTGTCGCGTTTTCATCTCCTGCATGTGCGAGCGTAAACGCGCCGCGCGTGCCAACAGCAGCATCCAGCATCCAGCGGCGCGATCGCATTTCCTTTCTGCACGCGGCAAGCGCGAGCCAACGAAAGCGCAGGATACACGCTCGGCGGTAGTTGTTCGCAATAAACGTGTGTGTGCGTAAGCGTTCACCGCCGCCGCCACCGCCGCAGCCGTGCCGGTGTGTATGCCAAACGAAAACTCTTTTATATACTGGCCATTTGCAAAAATCCAGTAAATTACAATTTTTCGCGTTCAATCCTTAAATTTACAGGAATTATCCTTGAAGGTCCTTAACATTCAAAACTTGTATTATTCTATCCTGCGTTTTTTTTAAGGAAAAAAGGATAATATTATCCTTAAGGATGCGCAAGGATAATATTATCCTTGAAGGTCCTTAAGGATATTATTATCCTTAAAATTAGTCCTGAGCTTTAAAATCATTGTTAATGTTGAAAAAGTTAACATTCTGAGAACATATAGTATCGAATCGAGAGCGAACGAAATGCATGGCGCGCAGCAGCCTCGACCAAAACTCGCTCTCGCAGCATCCCATTCCAGAGAGCGGTGCCGGCGTGTGCGGGGGGCGGCTGGAGGAGGTGGAGAGGAGAGGAGAGCACACGGCGCCCGGTCAATAATACCGCGCATTGCATGCGAAACGTAATTTCACGCTTATAACGAGCAAGACGGCCGAGAGAGGAGGCGCATCGCGTCGCACACGCGCGAATCCTGCGCGCCCGGCCGCCTCCGCATCCGCACCTTTACGCGCGTGAACTTCTCTCCCTGCGCTGCCCTCCACCTCCTCCCCGCCGCCGCTTCCCTTCTGCTCCCCCCTCGCCGCCGCCTCCACCGCCCGAGCGAGTGCGAGAGCGGTGGAACGCGGAACGCGCAAGAAAAAAATCGAAAACTCCTGCGAAACGCTTTTTATTGCGTCGCTCGCTGCTCGTGCCCGTACCAAAACCCGCCCGCTCGGCGGCGGTCGGCTGATGTGTACGTATGTGTGCGGCGGCGGCGGCAAGTGCGTCGTCGTCGTCGTCGTGCTTCGACGTCGTCGTTGTCGGGAAAGGTGTAGCGCGTACGTGCGCGCCCGTACGCGCACGGTTCGGATGTAACGAGCACATCCCAGCGGGCGCGCGCGCGAGAAGCTGCACGCTGGCGGCTGCCTGCTGCTGTAGTCGATAAACCCCGCCGATCTCTGTCGCCCACCCGCCGGAGAGGCTGCTCCTGCTCTCCGGTGTGTCTTTTTCGTTCAAGGTACGCACAAAAAATTCAAACGAAAATTGTTTATAAACAATTCGAATAATTCGCCCCCTCATCACGATATTTATGAATAGATTCCGATAGCATGTCGCACCACGCAGACGAGAAGCAGACGATCAAGGTGAAGAAGAAACGGCGCTGCCTGTCCATCAGCGAGAAGATCGACGTCATCCACGAGCTGCTGCGCGGCGAGAAGAACAAGACGGTGTGCCAGAAGTACAATCTCAAGTCGTCGACGGTGTCGACGCTGTGGAAGAATCGCGGTAATATTATTGCGGCGCTGACCGACACGCACACGTCGACGAAGAAGCTGCGCAAGTGCGAGCTGGCGGATTTGGATCAGGCGCTCTACGAGTGGTTCACGGCGCAGAGCAGCGCCGGCGTGCCGGTGAACGGACCCACGCTAAAGCTGCACGCGGAGAAGATCGCCAAGTGTTTGGGCCACGAGAACTTCACGTGTAATAACGGCTGGCTGGGGCGATTCAAGTTTCGGCATAATATCGCGTACGCGAACGTGCGCGGGGTTACGGCGGCGGCGCGCGTGCACGAGGAGGACGATGAGGATGAAGATGATGTGCTGCTGGCGCATGGAAACAACCAGCTTGTGCGTGGAGGCGGTGGAGGTGGCGAACGGTTGGAGGAAGAGGAGGAGGCGGAGGAGGAGGACGACGAGGATGAATGGATGCCGCTCGATCTGAGTCGGACGGGCAGTTATAGTTACAATAAGGATTACGATAAACGTGTTTGAGTGAAAAGTGAAATGCGCCAATTTACTGCTCCTCATCCCCTCTTCCTGCTGCGGTCGGAGTTGTCCTTCGTCCTGGGGAGTGTATTATATTTGTATAGGTGGCGCTAAAGCGTGTGTGCGCTGTTTTGAATCCAGGATAGATTGCATTTCTTCCTCTGCTGTAAGAAATAGCGTAAAAGATATGATATATATCATGGGTGCGTTTGCAGCCCGTTCAAGGATGCTTTACTCAGCTTTCATTCTTTGTTTTATACATGTCGATATTGATATTGTTAGCGTATAGGGAGATTTCGTTTATTTATTGTCTTCATAAGTTATGTTTAGCTGTCTGCTCTTATCAGATTTGTACAAAATATTAAATAAATTATGTGCAAAAGTATTAATTTGGAATTTTAGTCCTTAAATCTCTTGCTGAACCTTACATTCCTTAATTATTATAACATGCACATATTTCTAATTTAATTAATATGGATAGTCAGTTAAGATTGCTTTATTTAAAACTTTTGAACTTTCTTTGCAGTGACTGCAGCGCCACCAGTAGTCAAGATCGGAAGCAGTCGACGTTTAGATTGTACCTGATTTGTTTTTCAAGGACGATTACTGTTCCTAAGGTAAGATATATTTTTGTAATTAACCTACTGCGAGCTACACTTAATTAATCTATTTTTACGGCTGAAAACAAAACATTTCGCGCGTTCTGTGTCAGTTTGATATGTATATGAAAAAGGATTGTCCTTTGAAATACAGGACCTCAATAGTTAAGCAATAATACACGCAATAATACATAGCCAGTCAGTCGGGCAAAATGCAGAATTTATTGGAATTCTTGCCGACCTTCAGATATGAAGATGAGAATACGGATTCCATGGCATTTTATGCAACAAATACTTTTATGCAATAGGTCCTTACGTCCGGGAAACACCCGATATTTTAATATCTATGCACTGAAGTTCCTCGGCCGTCACTTATTGTTGATAATTGCGTTTTTATGGGATTAATTTTAGGCATTTATTTGAAATTTAAATACGTTTGCAACTCGGCGCACTTCGTTACGAACATGTCCTTTTCGAAAAGGTGTGGTAAATGAACCGGTTTTACGCCTCTGTCGCCTTTGTTTTTGTGCCTATCAGGTGACATGCGTCTATTTGAAATTGTCATATGACAACAGAGACTATTTTTAGTGCGCGAATAATCAGTTTAATCCTTCCTGAACTGTGTGTTGGTACAGGGAATCGCCCTGTTTGATTCGTTTGATTGAGCAGGTAATTAGCGTACGACAAAACCCAATGGATTAGCTTCCAACATAACCTACAAACCTACCAACGATTTTCTCGATTTTCTATTACATTTTGCATTAAAACGAAGGTTTCTCACAATGGAAAAGCAATCTGAATTATCGCCAACATCAGAAGATACGTTATCAGAACCGGTAAATGCTTTCGCGTCCGTCAATCAGTGTAGTTCCCCATTCAGTGCCTTTAAGATCCCAGCAGTGCCTAAACTAGCAAATGAATTGAAGACTGACGACTTTGAGTTTGTGTCTGGTAACAATTTCCTCTTTGATTTGCGTCGCGAGTCCTTTCCACATACTGGAAGACCTTCATTGTTTGATGATGGTCGTGAATCGCTGGGTATTCTGCCACAATTTAAGGCCAACCTGAATAGCGTGTCAAAAATGCCAGAAACTTTAGAAGATCCAGAAGTAAGTGCATTTGTAATGTAATGAATATAAGATGGTATTAATTGATTATGTTGAAGACATTTCTACTCAGCCCTTCATACAGATTCAATGAGAATGGGGATGATTTCCTTAGCCCCCTGTCACAGCTGAAAGGCTGCGTTAGTCCAAGTAATGTATTACTTGAGCTAAATGATGATGAGGTAAATGGGAATGTTAACCCTTTGATTGCCAATTGATAATGTGATTTTAGATGAATCGAAACAAGGGCGAGGGTGACTGCTTGCATCCATTGTTTCCTAGGAAGTCTATATTGGTTGAAGATAATCGTAGAGATTCATTTGAGATGCTCACAAAACATGTATGTTAGTTATTATTGATTGGTAAATATTTAATTAACGTGGTTTTAGTATAATGACTTGAAAGAATTAACATTTAACATGAAACTATCCGAGAATCTGGATGTGTCCAAACAAGATGATAATTTCCTAAAAACTTGTCAGGCATTGGAAGATGGAATATTTAAAGAGGAGCATAACACCTCCAATGATGTATGTAACTATTTCTTGTTTATAAGGAATGAAATTCATTCATATTCTTTCCAGAATCTTGTACTTATTGAAGCAAGTTATATAGCATCGAAGTTAGCAGACAACTCACTTTTAGAGACTTGTATGTATTTCGCTTCCTTCTTAAAGAAATATGTATTTATATATCTTATGATTGTAGCACAAGAAGGAGCAGGAGAAATATTAGATATGACCCCACAACCCGAGTTTATCGAAATGGAGGATTCCCTCAATATTTCCGACAGATTTCTCGATACCGAAACCGTTCATAAACAAGTCGATATTATGTTACCGCCCAAAGTGGAACAAATCAATCCGACAGCTCAATGTTCTGGTTCACAACCAAACAATCGCAATGCAATCGAATTATTATTCGAATCTGGTTCCAAAAATATCACCGACCTACTCGGCGTTATACAAATGCTGCGCAATCATCAAGAAAACCGCAAGATACGTAACGTTCTCGACAACGCCATCAAAGAGCTTGCCGAATTGAGCGACACTGATGAATCAGGCAATCAGCGTCCGCTCAGCGCGGGCGAGCAAGACTCTGGCAACTCATCCACAGACAACGCCAGAGCCTGCAATCAAAGCATGCGCGCTTTGTCTTCGGACCAAGCAAAAGTTTTGGACAGCACCCTCGATAAGAGCGCACCATGCCGCCTGTCGATCACTTTCTCGCATAAAGACGATCCACACCTACCGAAACACCAAACGTCCAACAATCTCAAACAACAAACCATGCACATGCGTAAATTGTGGACCAGCGGTGTGAGTTCCACAACCGACGCCAGCGCGCAAAGCAGCGACATATCGAAAGCATCCTCGACAAGCTCGATGGCAAGCAAATGGAAACCGAAGAAAGCGGATCCGGAGCCGATGCGCAAAGGGCCGTTGAAAGCCGTGGTGCCATTGACTTCGCTGAACACATCGCTAACGCTCGCACAAGTTGCTGGTCCAGCGTTTGCCGGGAAAGGCTTGCCCAAACCACGACAAATCACGCCGCGTGGAAATCCACGTCCTGTTGCTCAGTCAACACCCGAAGAATATAGCTCGACGTTTGGCAACCGGCGTTCCAATTTCGTATCGTCTCCGCTCGCGCGTCCTGTGCCTGAGAATCGTTCAAAACGTGATAGTGCCATGAATAAGGCCGAATCTATGTCTGCATTGCCCGCAACAAACTCCATCGCTTCGAAAACTGGGGAGTGCAAGGTGGGTAGTAATTTGATTAGAGGGAAATCGTTAGGTCACTTGCAGCCTTCGAGCAAGTCGAAGACTTTGCGACGAAGCCAAACTGCCGATGGCAAGGAGAATTCTAGTGGCATGAAGAACGTGAAACGAAATTATGTGCCCAGAACAGGGAAAGTACCTGCCTATGGTGGTTGTGTTATTAAACCGCTTAATTTAGTAAGTCAGGATTTCTGATTGCCAGGGGATGCGTTTTAACAAAGTAATTTTCAGATGGAAAAAATGCGACAAATCAAACAGAGGGCTGAATCTAATAATAAGAATTAATTTGCTAATTAGTTGATAAGAGCATGCCTTGTGATTTTTAATACCTATGTACTTACACGTGAATTTGTTATGCATTTACTAAAATATATTTCTCGCACAAAGTTGAGTAATTCGTGGGAGGATTCATCAATATTAAAACATTTATTATTAAAACATCGAACATGTTACGTCATAACACAAACTTTTGTTGATTTCCTTGTTGCATAAATAATATGTAACAGTTACAATATCAATACAAGTTTTAATTATCGGTAAAGTACAATAAATAAGGAACTAACATATTCCATTGATACACACTTAAGTTGTGAGATTACCAAACAAGAAATTCTTGACGCAATTCATTAGCTGAAGAGCTTATAATGTAGACATTTTGCAATTAAATTAAAGAACAAAGCGTATCAGTCGTCGAACGTAAAATTAAATACATATTTACAGGATGCTTACATGATTAAAACGACCAACATACAAGTTACAAAATTAAATATTACTCGAAACAAGTTTTTTGTTGTGAACACAGCGGGAGGATACTACATACTAACTGGTGCTGCCTAGTCGGAGAAAGTGCAAAACAATTGTCAAAATTTCGAGTTCGAGCTACAATCACAAGGTTTCCATACGAAATATAAACTAGAAACAATCTAAAGCTAGCATTTAAATATTAATCATAATAAAAGTGTGACTAGCTAACGTATAAACATTTTTCACATAAAAAACGTTTCGCTTCATCGTCCAATTCTCTCGCAGTACGACTCTACTTTGTATAAAAATACAAAAATATTTTCGGTGGTCGATTCGAATGAGTATATTGTTGATGGGTATCATCAGCAGCTGGTTTCCAACGGCACGCACACCGTCTTCGTGGTGCCGTTGGTGACGCTGTTGTTGGTGATTGTGTCGCCCATCGAAGGCATGCCCTGCGAGCTGGATGAATGGTGGTTGGTGGTGCCCGCCGTTTCAGCGGCGCGATTCTTGCGCAAGCACCAGAGGCGTTTCACCGCTGTCAGAACCTGAAAAAAAAACGGAAATTAGAAGTCCTACTCTTAGAAAATGAGCTAAAAATGCATTACCTGCGGTTGCAATCCGACGACGATAAAGATGAACACGCCCTGGAGGCAGTTGATTAGATCGGTGACATACCAAATTTCTTGCGGCCCGCCGACCGCCCAGGAGAGCACGTCGGCGATCCATG
>JARJDR010005516.1:0-10781 GCA_030264135.1 Myllaena sp. GC000078 | reverse complement strand
GTAATAGTTGAATAGTGTATATAGGATGCTTGCCTGGAGTACTCTCCTGGGAGCGGTCCGCTCGATTCGCAGAAATTCTGATTATACCGGATTATCCTCTGACTAATTATTCGTCGCGTAATTAATACGTCTCGTCCCCGTTATTAATGTGTTCATATTTAATCCAAGCAACTTTGATATTCTCGTGTTATTCACAATTTGTCATCTGCGCGCCGAAGAGTGCAAACGTATGTAATTTTTATCGCTGGCAACGAGCGCGTGAATCCATAAATAAGTCATTAAAACTCTTGGCGTTAATGATAAATTAATATCTTTGCGTTTGCGCCCAGGCACGTTCTATCCGCAAACTTTGTTGCGACACGCACTTGTAAATTTTACTATTATACCGCCGTCGCGCGTCGCCTTCGTGGTGAATAAAACTTGCCTATTTATCTACTATCATAACTACGAGTACAATTTCATAACTTGTATGAAATGTACATTTTCCCAAGTATGCAGCTGTTAACAAAACCTGTTTGATTACAATTGGCTGTATTTTAGTTTGCATGCGGTAAGGTATTGTTGATTCAAGTATACTTCTTGTCTAGTTGGAAATTCAACGCGCCAACTTAGCAGACACAAAATGCTTTGTGTATGTTTACGGCCTTGTACTGGGCTCGCCGCCGCTGCCGCGACGAATCGCTGATAACGCAGCGATAAGAAAGCGAAATAAAGTTGGTTGGCTGCCGGCGGGGGTGGCGGTTGATGTTTGTATCTATTTCAATGAGTCCTGTTCGAGTGAGTTATGCTCGATACTTTCAGATAAGCAACATACATTCTGACCCACCAAGTACAAGTATTACTTTACTACCATCATAATATTTTTACTACTAACATTTAAGTTTTTAAATTTAAAACGTTTTTTTGTGCATTTTTGCAAACGCAACAAGGCGTGTATAAATTTGATTTAATTAATTATTTAGCAGGATTTTTCGAGGGGGCGTCGAAGGTCGCTGTTTTGTGTGCGTGCTTTCTTCGTGCGTAATCTAATTAAAATCATCTTATTCGACGAGGCAACAAATTCGGGGCGCGAGCGCTGGTTGGCTAATTAAAATGATTAAAATTGTATGTGCTACATTGCTAAAACCTTCAAATATATTCAGCTAGATAAAAATCAGGACGATTAACATTTTTATTTAAGAATTACCATCAATTTGAGTCCGCGGGGAAAACTGCATTGGTGAAAAATTGCTTCAACTTGTTGCCGAGCAGTTCATGCGCAATTTATCAACACTACCGTCACTGTGGGGAAAATATGAATCGGTAATTATTAACATATAGATGAGTGGAGCGTGCGCAAAGTGAAAAGCGCATATGCAATTTGCAAACAATAGCGATGCGCGGGCGTATGAAAAATGCATGAAAAATGCAAATAATTGATGCAATTGTTGCATGCGGGGCTGTGGTTTGCATGAAAAATTGCACACGTTTTTTATCTTGCCGCTCTTTGATTATTCATAAATCTCTATTCATTAGTAATTGCTTCATTTGTAAATTGTAACACGTTTATTTGTGGGATATTTACTTGAGTCAAGAAGCAAAATATATTTTCGCAAAGGTTGGTGTTGCTTTGTTTGCTTTGTGCGATATTTCGTCACGCATATGAATATGACACGTGCAAGCGTGACACCTCCGTGTGTGTTTGGGTGTGCGCGGCGCGACGTCGTCCATTAATCAGAATCATATTCGGTGACGTTTAATGCTAACTAATTTGTGTGTAACGCGTATTAGCGATAGTTCTACCCGCCATGCCTGCCCGGCGCCGCCACCCTCCTTTACTTGCAGCCGATGCATATATGCATGCCAGCCATGTCCTTGTTCGAAGTTCGTACTTCGTATTCTGAAACGTACAAATGACGTGATATATGATAGTGCGTCGACGTCCACGTCGACGGCGGCATCGGACCACCCCCCACGAATGTCCAGTGTTTGGCGTCGCACACAACCATTGCAGCCAGCAGCATATCGTCTCGCGTCCTCGATGCAGCTTGTTAGCCTTGATGCTTTTGTCGTGCGCACATCCTGATGGCGGTGGCGGTAAAATTGTGCATTGTCTCCCCAGCGCCGCATCGCTATCAAATTTATTATTTGTTTTGTTTGCCGCGCCCGGAATCACAACCCCCTAACAACGAACGCGCAGCCCTTCTCGGGGGGAAGATATGTGGTTTGTTATACAATAGCAAAACGCAATGAATCCAAAGGACACTTCTAAGGACGCATTTTTGGTTTTAAATTGTTTCAAATTTAATTGAATTGACAAAATATTATCATTTTTCGGGGAAGTGTGGCAAATCTTCTAAGTACACTTTAAGTGCGCGACGATCATCGGCAATAAAATTAGTCCAACTTTTTATCTCCATTTTGCACGCACCACACGCACGCGCGTATTAAATCCTTAATAGGCTAATATAATATTTAACGATTTAGCTTGCGGCCAGCGCCAGCCCTTGCGCTTGGGGTATTAATTTTCTACTTAGGCCGCTAACCATTTGTGTCTCTATTTATTCG
Source organism: Myllaena sp. GC000078 (assembly GCA_030264135.1). Lineage (NCBI taxonomy): Eukaryota > Metazoa > Arthropoda > Insecta > Coleoptera > Staphylinidae > Myllaena > Myllaena sp. GC000078. Next base: position 8,234 of record JARJDR010005516.1, on the reverse strand, counting down.
CCAACGCTCGGCGCATAAAAGTCATTAAAACTCGACGAAATTTGCGAAAAAATATCGCCGCATAAAGCTTACTTTTATCTCGATTATACTTTCACTTATCTAATATTTCAAATTGTGCGCACGGCCGTAAAATGTACATGTAAAGTATAAATGAAGTATTCGAGTAGGTTGCAGTGGGGGGTTAATGATCGACGTCAATATCAATAAATTGTTTCCAGTAACCGACCCGCTAAAAGCATCCATGTTGCCATTATGTTCCCTGCAGTTATAACTTTTCGGTAAAGCTGCTTCCAAGGACTAAAAGGACTCTCGATAAACTATGCAAGATGCAAAAACAAAATTCAATTTTTATCAGCAATTTATAAATATAAGGATAGAATATTGAACAATTGGAGTAGTGAAACAGTCAGTATGATAAATTTCCGGTTTCCTATCAGCTTGATGACATCTGCAACAAGAATGCTGCATCCTCACTCAACTCAGTCTGCTTAGAAATGTTTTAGCTAAAGCGACAGCCAACGCACAGAGGAGGAGAGAGAGTAAGAAGACGAAGAAGGGCAAGCGCACAACGTCAACAACGTCTCACATCGGCATGCGGTTGGGCTGGGCTGGGGGATGGGGGATGTGTTGGAGACGGTGCGGAAGTGATAGTGGCCGGATAACGCAGTGTTGTGCGCCACCGCTTCTGCTTCCACCCCCGCGTGCGAAAACATTGTGCAGTGAACCTCTTCACTATACATTTTCCTTGATTACTTCGGTTTATTAGATAACGCTCCCCAGACGTCTAAGATTCCACTTAGCAAATGCTGCCGTTCGGCGCAAACGACACCGGCGGCCCACCGCACCCCCGCATGGCATCGACGCAACCCTTAAATAAACGCGGGGGCTTTCCGTTTGCCAACATAAACACAACAACAACATACATTTTATTTTTAGTACTATATAATTATATTATAAATTTTATTCCTTGCCACTGCTATTTTAAATGTTTACATTAATATAATAATAATTTAAATAAAATCATATCAAGTATTTTAATCAAATGCAAGCATCGGAGAAAGGGGAGGATTGGGAGGAGGTGAACGACGTGGAAAAATTATTTAATTAGTTGCGCTTAACCTATTTCACGTGCGGCCATTACTCACGACGATTTTAAACATGCAAATTACAAAATAAATAGTTACATAACGTGTGCGGTGGCTCGGTCACCATCGTTCAAATAAACACACAGTCGAACACATTGTATGCACACTATATGGTTGTGTCGGGGGTGGTTTTGGGGTTGGGGCGCCAAACACGAACAAAACCGTCAACCGACGCAATATTTATATTTTCTCGGCATGCGCAAAAAAAAAACCAATGTTATTTTGAGCCGCAAATAAAACATAACCGACTGCAGGACGATAAATTACATTTTATCAATGACGCATCATTAATAATGCCATTCGCATAATTAATAGGGTTTATCGACAAATTGCATCAGCAATTACCGTTTTGTACTATATGAACTTTGCCACTCTGCCACTATTTTATTTATTTTATTGCCACCTGCAGCGAAACAAAAAACTTTTCACATCATTTTCATTACTTCAGTTATATCAGTTTTGAAATCTTCAATTTCTATCCACGCGCATGTTTATGATTATTTATACATCATTTGAAACTGGTGTTCGTATAGTTTGTCATGTCATTGTGAATATATTCCACGTGCCTTGCGTGATGTAATTATTATGTGACGATCGTTTCGTGGCGGTTTGTTGTATCTGATGTACTCGAAACGCGCCTGCATGCATTAAACAACCCGCCCGCGCCCGGACGACCCTTACCGCGCGTCGCGCGATTATTTAAAATTCCGTGTGTGTACGCGACGTTAAACAAACAATTATTAATTAATGTCATATATAATAGCACGCAGCTGGCGCTCGTCGTGTTCGTGGCGGCGCGGAAACACGGAATACGCACATGTACAAGCCCTAACCGAATGGCATTTTGGGGACGATGTTTTCCCGGCGTGTACTTTTCGATTACGATGATCATGTTGATGGTGATGATTATGTGTCAGAAAGGGAAAATGAGCGCTTCCCTCTGGATGGGTTTGTACCTAATTTTTAATGTTTTTCGTTTGGATTGTGGGCGTACCGAATGCAATCACAATAAAATCCAAAATGCTGCTTGTTAGCAGTTTATGGAAAACACTCCAGCAAATTGTTGTAGAAGGATAAAATGTGCAATTGACGACTGTACTGCACCTGACAACAACATTCGTAATCCATGGCTAAATGCATGGTATTCAGAAGAAGAAAAAAAGCGAAATTAGAGACAGATTTAATGACATCGCAACATTTTTCGTTGTGCGGTAATCGCAACAATGGAGAAGAAAAGAAAAGGGGTGACACTAACCGTTCGGCACTTATTGTAAATTGTTGCAAAACTGCAATCTAATGGCGAAGCACTCTTCGATTCACTCGAGGAGAAAATAACCTTCGCCTCCCGCGCAGCAACATAAAAATCCACCTCGGCATATCTGCGTTGGAAAGCGCAAAGTATTTACTATTTACATTACCGTCCATTCCATTCCGGCTTTGCAAATTACACGCGCACCGCCGCGCGCATTATACTATACCCAACCCAACAACAACGAACTTATTAAACCGAAACTGAAACAACCGCATCACGAGAGCGGAATGTAATCGCGTATAATAGTATTCCGCTTCGGGGGTCGCAAAGTAATCGTTGTACACAGTCATCAGGTGCAGGCGAGAGAAAATTTTCCGCTTGCATTCGACGCCAAAACGGAAGGCGAAAGCGGCAGCGGCGCTGGCGGCGCCTTTGGTGTCCAAGGACGAAGGTGGATTTCATTAAACATTTAATCCCAGCCGCCGCCTGTTGGCTGCGGGTCCTTATAACATCCTTATTAATTAAAAGCAAATCCAGTTAGAGTAATACGCGTCGGACCTCCTCCGCACTTGCTAAATTGATTCTCGACCTTTAAATTGCATTAGGCGCTGATTAAATCCGCGAAGGCGAATTAGCGTTTGGCCCGTCGCCCGTCAGCCGCGCTTGACATTTGTGTGATTTTTGCCACGTAGATAAGAATATCCAATAACTCGCCGACATTGTCTGCGCGCTCGAGAAGAAACGGCCGGAAGTTTGGGTCGAAGAGTGTTTAATTACGGCTTCAAAGCCACGTTGCGTGCAGCGCAGCGCAGCGGGTCCTTGCCTGATGATGAAAGGGAAGGGAAGGGCTGCGCGCCCAAGACGTACGCGCGCGCACGAGGACTTCAAAGCGTTTTAAACGTAATCGATTTCTACACCCATCCACGTCTTGTAACTTTACACTTGCCAACTTTCCCCATCGCCTTAGTTCCACCCCACTCCCTCATTCGCGCAATTCGTGCGCTATAAAGTATTTTCGGCGCGGAGGAAAAATTGAAAGGATTTGACCCAGTTTTGCGTTGTGTCCCAGCGTGACCTCTTGTATTGTTAATAATCCTCCTCGGCGCTATTTTTATCCGGCGCGCGGTTATAAATTAGGTTTCGAGCTGAAATGATGTGGTAATGCAATGCGCGCGGGCGCATTGTTGCTTTTCGCATCTGTTCGTTCGTTCGTTCGGAGCTTTTTCAACGCCGCATCGCGTCGCATTTCGTTCGTTCTGTTCAGCGCGCGGCAGCGCGGCAGGGAGAAAAGTGTATTGTTCTGTCGCTGCGGCGAGACGGCCCATTGCGCTACATCGAATCCCACTCAGTTGCGGCGGGGCGGTGAAATGCGCCCGCCGAAAGAGATTCGATACTTCATTGAAATGTTCTCAAACTATTTGTTTCGAAAATTTCGGCGTTTGCATTTTGCGATAAATTGGTGGAAAGCTCGTTCCCTGGGTAATTCTCCTTCACTCTCTCTCTCTTGGTGGTTGTGACAATATGCATATGATTAATGTGATGCGGTGCCCCCTGATCAAATCTACCCGACATGCAACACATCGCATTATGCATAATGTACATGTGCATAGTACTACATACATATACTCAAACGACGTCGCTGGTCTCAGGTCGCATACATTTTTGGTCAAAATTACATCCCAACCCCCGGGGAGGGAATGAAGAGCAGCGCCAGCCACAGCCGGCAGCCGGCAGATGGAAATTTGATGTGTACACGTGTCGTTTAGATAATTCGAAGGGTGACATTGCACCCAAGCAGCCAAGGAAGAGAAAAGTAGGAAGGCAAGCATGTGGGATATTAGGAGCTGCGCGCAACGAATATGTTTTGATATGGTAAACAAACGGCCAGGGCTTGGCGCGCCTGTAATATATTGTTGTTTGTGTCGCATAGGGATGGCATCCTTTCCGGCAAAAGGGCGGCGGCGGCGGCGTTTGCTGAGTCGGCAGAAAAATATTTTCGCAGATAGTCGAGAGACTCCTTCGCTTTTATTCCACCTTCGTCGCAGATGGAAATATTGTGAATTGTATGTTAGGGACGGGCTGGAAAACTGTGAGGGGGAATATCATATTTGAAATGAGCATCGCACCTATCGCCCATCAAGGACCAACATTCGGACAAGAAGCAAAGAGGGTGCTGATATGAAAAGGTGCAATAAACGTGTGGAAGAAAATCATAAGGACTGCCGTATTATTTTACCCTCCTTTCCCTTCCAGCTGTCATTTGTGTGTTTGGTTTGGAATTAAGTGCATTTGCTGGTCATTTGACTCCGGTTCGTAACTTGGAAATGCTTTTAAATGCAACAACCAACGACGTTCTGTTGATTAAGCATTATTTAATGCACTGCCACTTAGTATCGCTTATTTAAAGAGCAAATACGGGTTGGATATTTAGAATGAATGGACACTCACCGCCATGATGAAAACGTTGTGTTCGGCGACGATGCTAAAGCAGCCAATTGCACCGCTGATGATGATCACCACCGAGAAAAAGATCAGGATGTAGGTGCCGATGTAGAATTCCTGGATGCGAAGGTCGCGAATCCATTCGCCGAGGCCGGCGTCGAAGCACAGCCATACGTTCAGCGCAAACACGGCGACTGCCAAAACCTGGAAAATAATTTTCAGCAAGTGGTAAGAAATATTTTGTGTCGCCGGGCGGCAAGATAAATCGTGCACGTCGCCTGCTGACATATGACAATGAGAAGATGTCTCATCGCCCGCTGTAAGGGGATTGCCCCCAACGGCGCACGACCCTCAACATGTTGATACATATCATAAGGATTCCAATCCCTTTGCCATATCCTCTATTTTGCTCGTTTCTTTGTTGATAAATTTTATTCCAAGATAAATTTTATTTGCGCGTTGTCGTAATGCTGATTCAAGAAAGTTTCCAACGAAAACCCTCTCCTCGAACCGACCAAATTGCATTTTTTACAACTTTCTAGCGCCAGTGTGTTGTCCGAGACGCATTCATGCTATCTTTCCAGCTACAATATACCCCTTTTCAGCGCCAGGGCGACTGCAATTCCGACACGTACACCATTAATGTCTGGCGTTGGCGTTGGCGCACTACTAAATCCGTTTAAAACTCGAGAGCGTGTATCTTCCATTTCAGCGCAGATGACATCCGCAATAAATAAACTTTATGATATGGACGAGGTGGCTGCCGGCGAAAAGAGCCGAGCAGCAGCAAATCGGGTAGCAATGTCGTTAATTAACTCAATCCCAACACCATGGCCGTGCTTAAATCTCAAGGAGTGTCGGGCGCCGTTGGAAACGTGTTATCCTTGGCGGTGTTGCAGGAAAATTACTAGCTATGAATATCGCAACCACTCCGAGAGCGAGCGGGGTTGAGCATTGTGTCGCATTTGTAAGAATATACACGGGATGAACGTGACCTATTCATTTATTCCTTGTCCGCGCGCGCGTTGGTTGTTGTTATTTATTCGGTAAATAATGCAAGGCATAACTTGCGCCGTGCGCGCGCTTGCTGCTAGGTTAAAATCGGACAAAGTAGCAGTTGCCGCCGCCGCCTGCGCGTCGGATTGCTAACAATAGCCGCGCGCCGCGGTGCCGAGTGTGAGTGAGCGGGGGTGGATGGGAACAGGAGCTGTACGTGTTGTTGCTGGGGCGCCGCGGACGCGTCCTGCAAACGCAAACGATCTACAGCTACCCACCGCGAAACAACACGCTGCTGCCTGCTACTAGCGCGCCATTTCCTTTTGTGATTTATTTCGCCTCAAATTGAAAACGTCATTTTTAAATGAATATTTTTATTTATGCCTGCAAGATAAATCCGAACCCTCCATGCCCGAAAATTTCGCTCTGTATTTGCAATGCGAAAATGCAATCACTGCGGCGCTGCTCAAAAGTCATAAAAATGCTGCTGTTGTGCTGTTTTATGAACACTTCCTTAAGTGGCATTCATTCAATTACGCAAACTACGGTTTTGGTGGACGGAGGCTTTTGGACATGTCAACCCCAGTTGAGTCTAATCCTCCCGTAACTACAGACTGAAAATGCATCCCTGCGCGTCACACCTAATGAGAACGAACCGTGTAACAAACGTCGGATTAAGAAATGGCGCTAGCCACCAAAATAAGACGGCGAAACAAAAACACGCAAATGATAGCAGACAAGCGTTGGCTGCTGCAAGGTTCGCATTCGAGTATTTAGCTTGTCACGCGCCGGATTTAGCTCAACTCGACATGCTGCTGCACACTTCACTCCCCCAGTGACACAAGGGCGCACAGAATTCCAGGCGAATAACTGTCCGCCGCCGCGCGTAATGCAGTTGTGATTTTTATGCGGTCGCCCCCCCGCGAATAAGACACAGTCTGACATTTTGCATATCATGCTGCCTGTGCGCTTCGGACGTAATTGCATTTTCTTCTCGCGATTGTCAGCTCAATTCTCGCAAGGATCTGTTGCGTCCGCTGCCGCAGCGGTCGTATAATTTCCTTGAACTCGATAAAGGGTCGGTCGCAGGGTTCCGGCATTGAATTCAATTACGAGCACAACTTCGGTCAGGCCGTAACTTTCGGGTGTGTATGTGGGTGTTTTCTTGAAATGTCTAAATTAATTTTTTAGCGAATTACAGCGGCCGCGTGTTGAATGCGGGAGAGTCGACGAGGGAGGATTAGGTCGTCCCGATCGATGCGTGCGCAGATTAAGAAGGACATCGTCCCATTCAACCCCCGGACCGCGGCGCACAGCATGTGGGGGTGTGGGTGTGTATTTAGGTCGGTGGCGCGCGTTGCGCCGGCGGGCGAATGGACGCGATTACGGCCCCGTAATTACCGTCGTCGGGCGGGTAATAAAGTGCGGTCATCGGGAGTAAATGAGGCGCGCTATCGCCCGCGACATCGTGCGTCCGTTCGTTCGTCTCTCGTCGGGCCAATATCCATCAGACCTCGACCTCGTTATTTTGATGCGGCGCTCTTCTTCGTCCTGCGCTATTCTTCTCAAATCGTAGAGTACTGATGAAGTGGAGCGCTTTGTCAATACCGATATTAGTCAATTTTTCCTACTAGCCATAAAATAATATTACCGCGCTTTATTGGAGTTGATCGTGCGCAAAATGAAAAACAGGCAGGAATTATCCTTGCGCCCGTCCGCCACCCGCAAAACAAAAATGTTTGCGACGCGCACGATGATGATGAAAGTATCCGGGGAGTTTCACGCGTGGGGGTTTTTGCATCCCTCTAACTCTCGGGTGGCGCGCGGCGGGCGTGCTTTAATAATAATGCCTTTAATAAGCAGGGCCGCCGGAATAAGTGTCAGGTCAGCGCGAATCACCGTCGGCGTCGGTCGGACGGGGCGAAATCCTCGGCGGCCGGGGCGTACGCATCAGCGCACGCAGGCGGTCGAGATTTAATTATGTCGTTTCACTTGTTATGCCGTAAACAAGTGAAACGGGACGACGCGGATGTGATGTGCGGTGGTAGCTCACTTGCGATTTTTGATGGCGACCGCATGGAATTCCCTCGGGCTCCATCCCTCCAGTTGTTGCTGTGCAAACATGGAGATTTCAATTTTCCCGCACAACGCACAAAAAAGAAAATTTCTAGTTGAAAATATTTCTGCGAAATTATTAAATCGCTTACGTCCAGCCAATATGCTGCGAAAGGGTGAATCGACGCCGAATGCAGATAAAATATGGCATGCGTGCGAGGATGTTACAGTGTGTGTGTGTCCCTCTTGTCCGCAGTTCTTTTTACTGCGACAAAGCAGGCGGCCGGATTAAAAAACTTCGGTCCACTCAATCTGCCCAGCGCGGGCGCTCGTTGGCCGCATCC
>JARJDR010005509.1:0-11513 GCA_030264135.1 Myllaena sp. GC000078 | reverse complement strand
TCCGGCTTTTCCGCTGCTGACACCATGCCAAAGAAGAAGTAGCAGCTGGAGCATGAGTAATCTGATTATGCGTGCGAAGGGAACGGACACACCTGTGCGTGTCGCGCATAAATACATTGAATATTTAACTATTTCGTGTTTTTTTTTGCATCCCTTGCGCGCTTTGCGAGATAATCTGCTGACGAATGATGGACATTTGCGAGTAAATCTCATGTCGTTTATACGTTTAATGGCCGCAATTTTAGAGAGGAATCCCGTATTACATGTGATACTCTGGGTACATATAAGCATGTATGTATATATAATACATGGCTGGAGAAAAATGAGAACAGCGGAAAAAACACACGAGCGCGTTTGATATCAAACGCATGATGATGTGTGTATGGTTTGTATCATGTTATATTTACAGAATCTCCTCCGTTTCCATATACTGTGTCCTTTTTTCCTCTTCGCTCTTGTGTAGCGTCGTTAAACGAGCAAATAAGTATCGCCGATGAAATAAAGTAGCACACTGCGAGCGAGGAAAGAAGCGCCTTTATATTACATTCAATTTCTTTCACTTTGCGGACGGCGAAATTGTTAGTGAGTGAATCAAGCGGAAAGGCTCCACTCCACTCCACTCCACTCCACTCCATTCCACTCGCAAGTGCATATTGTTTATTGCATTGAATGAAAAGAAGTGCATCGATTCGGAATGCGCACTGGACGGATGTATAATAATTGCATTCTTTTTTCCGCAAAATATTAATAACAAGTCTTCTGAGAAGGAGCAGAAAAGGTTACACAAATCTCATATCACCGCCGGCGCGACTTGAATGAAGAGAAAAATGTTTTTTTGGCCGAAATAAACAAAACGAATATTCAAGTCGGTGCTGTTTTTGTTTACGCACGCGGAAACATACTTGTTTATTTGCATCCGGTAGGAGGCCGCCTCCCTGCTCTCATCCCGAAAAGACGCGCCCGCATTGATTATTATAATAGTAGCCATCATAAAAGTGTCTCAAATACGTCAAAGTCACCCAACAACTACCATTCCGGCTGTAGAGATAGATAATAATATATAATAATGAGCGCTGTCTTTGTCCGCGCAGCGACGTCAGCATCCAACGACAGTTTCCGTGAAAAAAGGAAGAGCAAGAAGAAGAAGAAGGGGAAAAGGAGCAAAAGACATAAAACGCAGCGTTTCCGTTTTGGCGCGAATAGACAAAGTTGCCTTTCAGAAACAGCTTTTCTACATTTTGCATGTAGATAATGTTGCGGTTGAACGGCGAAGAGAAAAAAATGTTAATTCCGCGACACATGCGAGACGAAGACGCGACCCATGTCAATTTTCAACAATTTATTATCGTACGTGCTGAGGGTAGGGGAGGGATGCTCTGCTCGCCGATCTCTATTACGAATGATTTATGATGAATTCGATGATGATACTACCCCATGCGTCTGGGAAGAGAGAAGAAGGCGGCGCGGCGGCAAGTGTTTGGCATTTAAACAAAAGCATCGTCGCATGACCCACATCCGCTCGATTTGATTGTGTCGCACCCACGCGCGCGTTGCGCAGGAAAATGCACCCTCTCACGCACGCACATTCTACGCAATTAGGTTTACGATCATTTTTCCGTTTATTTTAATCGCGCGGAAGAACAACTTGACGAGCGAACAAATCACGCTTCGTTTTCACTACCCCGCATGAGTTCAGTAAACTTTAAAAACAAATTACACTAGCCGCTGAGTCCGGGAGCTGGCTGCTTCCTCGGGGGAAAAATTCCAACTCAAACAACAAGTGCCCGCTTGCGTCGGCGTCGGTCGCCGTCGGTCAGTCGACGCGTGAAAAACGGGATGGGCGCGCAAACAAGTCGAATGACTTTCCTTTCCACGAGCGTGAATAACGCTCTGCTGATGCGCAGGGAGAAGTAGTAGAAGAAGAAAATAATTGGAAATTTGATGCGGACCTAATTAAAAATTTATTATGCGACGGCAGATTGAAAACCTATACCTATACTTTTGGGGGAACTTTGGGGTACTCTTTGGCGGCGAAATTAAATTCGTAATAAATAATAATCCATCCGGCGCGCCGGTGTATCGAATTTCGAGGATGAAAATTGTCGCAGTGAGTTTGCGCCGACGAGCGGGAAAAGTTGTAAGATTTAATGCGTTATGACAGCGGGGCGATGCGCCCGTCGAAGAAGTGCTTTAATACACTTTCGGTTTTGTGCAGTTCCGCACCGAATTGCATCTGTCGTACACATTTCCACACCGCCAGCATTGGAGGAATTTTTTGCAATTCCCGAAACAGCATCTTGCGAATCGTTTTATCTCGAATGCAGTAGTTTGCAGCTGCTGTATGGCAAGAATGCCACTAATTCTTTTCTTGTTTTTTGCCGTGAAACACGTCTAGCTATTTCCAAATGGCAAAAACTAAGCGGAAAATGTTATTAAAATTGTAATTAAACAGAATAAGTATTATAGCTTCAGTTTTCATCCATCTTGATAAAGGAAGCATTAAAATTAGCACATATTTAATTAAATTTTCTTTTTTTCTGGTCTTTTTGGCGAAATAAAAAGAATAGCAATAACAATAACCCGCTCAACACCAGAAGGGAGGAGAGTCTTTATTGCGGTGATCGGCAAAGACGAATCGGGCATGCGAGAGCAATACGGTGCGACGAGGGGCGAGTAGGATGCATCCAGCAACCAACAAAGTTCAATAAATGAAAATGCGCTGCGCACGCAAATGTCCACAGAGAGGAAAATCAAAGGCAAAGTGCGGCTGGTGTGAGAGAAAAGAGGCAAAGTGCAACCAACGCGCTCTCATCATATCTATCGTACAGCATCCCAGCCACAACTCGCTCGCTCGCGAATTATTGATTCATGCATGATCATCAAGATACTCCAATGTGCGAATTCAATTTCAGTTGCAACATGTTCACTGCCTAGTATTCCCCTAAGTAGGTAAATGCCATTATAATAAATCTAGAATAAAATGGGCGAATTATTTGTCATGATTTGAATATTATGACAGGGCCGCATTTGCATAATACGATTTGGATTCGTGCGCGCCCCCGACGATTGTACATACGACGAGTAAAAACGCATCAATAAAAGTCGGCGTGCCGCGCGCGCGACGCGTGATTTACGGAATCACTGTGTGTCGACGCATAACTATAAAATATGACACTTTAAATTCGTATTTATCGTTTGCCATGTGTGCCGCCCAGTAATAATCCTAGGTCATGGATTACGGCAATCGCCATTCCATTCATTCGATTCGTACTGTTTTGCTTGCTTTCCTTCGCTGCAATAAAGCATTATTACATTCGCATGGAAAACAATCGTCTTGGGCGTCGAGAAAGTAATTGAATCATTTGATACCAAGCCCCCCGAGAATAAAATTCGCCGAGAATAAATGTTTCAATTAGATTGATGTCACGCGAAAAATAAATATATATCTTAACAAGGCACAGCCAAGGGAGATGGAGGAGAGGAGGGAGATAAATTTAATCGAGTTGAATTATATAGCAATTAAATGCGGGCGCGATGAAGACGAGACCGGATGAAGATGACGAGCGACACACACACATCCTTCAAGTTAACTAAACTTAACACTCCCCTTCGCAAGTAAAATCAACTCCAGCGACGGCGACGGCGGCGTTCGCTCAACTCGAGACAAACTACCACCGCAAAATTTCACCCCGCCGCGACTTTATAGTTATATACTACATGCCGCGCGATAAGTACTTAAAAGGCCAACCAGCGCACATATTTCGAAATTTGATCGACTTGCCAAAAGAAAATTCGCAAAGCGCTTACCTGAGAAGCTGCTCAATCGTCAACATTATTGGGCGAGTTCGATTACCTCGCGGTAGCTGTCCGAGTAGTAGTCGTAGAGGAGCAGTAGTTTTGCGGAACGTATTTATTTTTGAAACGACTGCCGTCGCGCAGCAGGTGAATGAACGTCGGAGATTCGGGCGAGCGCGGGAAAACGCTAACTCTGCGTCGGACAGCGTCGGAGGCGGCACTGGCACTGGCGGCGGTGGCGGCGGCGGCGGCGGCAGCGTCCACCGCCTCCGTCTCCGCCACCGCCGCCGAGCAGACGCACTACGCACGCACATCTCGGATTGGGGAAGGCCCGTGCGCGCGCTGAGATTTAGGCTGCCGTTTGGAATTTTCAAAACTTTAATGCGTATTTGATGTACTCTTAGAAGAATAAGTGCCTCAATAAAACGATGGGTGTGGAAGGAGAGTATTGTTTTATTAGTGATAAACAAATTGATTGATTAGATACGATCAGTGAGATAACACCCGCGCAAAAATCAATCCACTATTAATAGAAACAGCGCTTATCGTGCTTCACGCATGCGATCGATTCAATTTTGCGTCCACAAACAAATTGAAAAATCAACAAATACTATTATTTCATATGAACTACGTTGCATTCAACCGCATTAATCAACAAGCACAAAATTAACCGCAGAATACATTTTAATCTATGTGCTTAAATAAATACAAATTTTAAATTATTATTTTAGCACATTTTTAAAAAGAATATTTTAAGTATGGTAATGTAAAATAAATTTTCCTTTCTTGTAGCAGGAAACGGGGGAATTTTGTGCATCCGTTTTATATTCCATAAAATGCATCGCAGCTGCAAAATTACGCCAATTTCACGCGGAACGCAGCAAGGACGACCACCGAGGGCAATTCAATCGATAAAAACATAAGAGCCGACCGATCGCTGTCCGCTGTCCAATTCGGTCTATTTTTATTTTGCGCTTCCCCTCAATGGCGGGTTAATTGATACACAGTGTAAGTGTGTGTGTGCGAGTGTGTGGGTGCGCATCCTTTTTGCTGCCAACCGCCACCCATGCGTTGTTTGATTAAGCCAAAAAGTTAAATTGGCGTAGAAGCGAAGTTTTTTAATAAAATACTAACGAAAAGTTCACAGCATAATGACTAATTTCGCATGAGTATATACACTCGTCATTTCCGCACTAAACCGATGATGATGAACGATGTGGCAAGGAAAACAAACGGACGGTTATTAGTCCCCTCGTATTTCATCATTTGCATATTCCGCCCCGTTCGCCACCTCGCTGCGCGTCGGTCAGCCGGCACCGGCGTGATGATATTTGGGTCAATTAAAACATGTGTAATTTTATTAGTTACCTCCACCGACTCTTATGTTCCTTCCAATTAACATCATTACACCATTAATTTATTGATTGTATCTTATCATGCTCTCATCATCAACATCAAATAGGCTCGTTGATTGATTATTATTTATAAGCGGAGCAACTTTGCAATTAAAACTTAATCATGTCGAAGAAGCGCTGGCGAAACTTTGAAGAATAGTTTTTATCGGATTGCGTTTGATATTGTCGCCGGCAAAAAGCCGCCTGGCGTAATTTAAATTAATTAGGCGACGCCGCCGCCATCGCCACCGACTACGACCGACGATGTGATAATAGTTTTTTGCCATCTTGCACAGTCACAGGTTTGTTGATTTAATCAAAATCAGGACTAACACTGTCGCATCGAATTGATATTCAAGTCCTCAGTCCGAGCCGAGGGCGTGCGTGGCGTTTCTTTTTTCACTAACGTAATTTCGCTCATAAATCATACTTTTTCATTCCGACGCAATGGCGCAAAACGCGAAGAGATGTCGAACGCGGGCCGGGCGCGCCGGATGGACGGACGAAGAAGTGGGCTAGATGAGCGACATCCAATCTTATAGATATATAATCCTCAAAACGAAAATGTTATCGAGAGCAGCAAGCAGGCAGCACGCACGCACGCACACGTCCTTCGCGGCGAAATCACAAAAGAGCATCCCTCCTTTCTCTCCCGACGTCCTTTCATTGTTGTTGCTCTACATTTACACCGTCGCGCTCCAGGGAATGGGTGAGCGAGTGGGGAAAGCATGTCTTACAACCCAAATGATTAATTACGTCCGCTTGTATTTGCCGATATGCCTCCCCCCACCCACCGCTCGCACCGTAGTGAGTGCGGGCGGCTGGAACATAGTGAAATTAATTGCGGGATTTCGACGATTTAGGCGCTCTGCTGCTCAATGCGAGACCCACCCCCAAAAGCGAAGGTATGTAAATGGGATTTCTCTATGTATTTCGCTGTTCCTCGACTAATCACCTACAAACATATTTTACTTGCGCCCTCGTTGTCGCGGTTGATGTTATGTTCGATTTGATTAAATTTCAGAAGAAGAAGCGTGGTGGATAGATTAGCGGGATAATAACTTATCTCATCAGTCTCAGGATGAGCGAAGATTAATATTTCTTCTTCAAGGTCGTATCGACGCCACCCCTATCTCTCACCATTACTTACCCTTCTTCCCACGCAAAACACTTAATCATCGCAATCCCGTGTTGATTTGCATATGTCACTTGAGGGGTGCATTAAGTAAATAACGCTGTTTGTAAAATCCGTGCTACTGAAAAAAACACCCCGCTCGGAATGAATTAATTATAAAGTGCTTTGGGGGGTTAATTACTTCGCGGTCGAAACAGTTCAAAGTCCATAAGATTACCATTAGCGGGCGGCCCTGGTTGTGTTTTTTCTCGCTTCCCATTGATGGAGTTTTTAATCCGCGCTGCTACTTTATTTTAATGGTCCGCGGAGAATATTCTCGTATTTGCAGCCATGCTTATTTTTTCGGAGCAAGAAAAGAGCACTCACTCTTCCATTTTCATTAGCACCTCAAAGCTATGACCCTGCTGATGATGATGTCGAGGGATTTTTTTTCGAATAAGAAACCACCCTTCTCTTTCGCTTCTCTCTTCTCTTCTCCCATTGGCTAATTAACGAAAAACGACGGGGAAGGCGCCGGCAAAAACTATAATCGAATTTTTAATGAATATGCAAATGACTGCGAATGTTGCGCGCATTCCGTTTGATATTGCCTCACAATTAAATGGCAAGAAATAGCAATAAACGTTCGTCGCGGTGATTATCACAGCGTACGCGAAAAAGTTAAGTGCACCCCCGCCCCCCAGCATCCTTTTATGTTTGGCGTGTTTCTTATTTATTTCTTGCGGTCCTTCCCATCCTCTTTGCCGCACGCGTGTGTCTTCTTTTTTCTCGCGCTACATAACCATATACACACGCATTTGACGGAAATAACTTTTAACCTTTCCTCATCTCTTTCGCCCTCCCAGCGTTTTTGGCTTCCTCTTCTTGGCGGGGCCCACATTTTATGTCGTCTTAATGCTTTTATGCGGATGTGAAAAAAAGCGTGCTAAAAACGAGCCGAACGATAAAACCGCCGGGATAAAAATATTACGCGAGTGGTCAACAAGTTCATCTCTTTATCTTTATCGCCGCGCCGCCCCGCCGCCCTCCACCCAAAGAACGGAGTCCCCAAGAAGCATTATAATACCATTTATTCTTTGTGATCCCGTTGACACGTTTGATAGTGCGCAAAGAAGAACAAGAACGTGTTGAATTAATGCATTTAATGCATATATTATTAACGCCCGCAAGGATACTTTTTTGTCATTGATAATATTGCAAGTCTAGACCGAATTAATATTGTTTTTATCACGTCACGTGTCATACTTCAATGTCAATCATACAACACTATCGATATTATACAGAAAAATGAGTGATACTAAAAATGCAGCCAAATCAAAGAAAGGGAAACCACCACGCGCAGCCGGTGATTGGATCGTGACGCAGGAGCGCGTGGAAGCAATCTCGCATCCGGCGGACTACACCTTCATGCAGTTCACCGAGCCGGTCAGCCAGGCGCCCGAAAACGCGCGCATTTCGCGCCAAGGACTACTGAACAAGGGTCCCAGCTTGCGGTTAATGTCCCGCGGCCTTTGGCTAAACAACAACAATCTGCGCACGTTGAAAAACCTCAAAACGCTCACGGATAGCGTCTTGGAATCGCCACATCGCCTCAGCTTCTTGGACGTCTCCTGCAATGACCTAACCCACATCGACGACGATATCCTTGAATATAAGAACATCACCATTCTGTATCTGCACGGTAATCAGCTGAACGATCCGGCGGAATTGTTTAAATTGCGTCAGCTGAAGAATTTGCGCCATCTCACCATCTACGGCAATCCGTTGTGCAGGCGCGTCGACCTCGGCAACATCCGCAAGCTGGTCGTGTCTTTCATTCCAACGCTGAGAAAACTCGACTACAATCGTTACACGCCGGTGGAGAAGGATGCGCCGCTGGCTACGCAAGCGTTGAAGATCCTGCGTCAAATAGAAGGACCGCCCGAGGATTGGCTGTTTAAGAAGTTCCCTGTGCCGAAGATGACCAAGAAGCTGAAGGAGTTGTGCGGCGAGCAGGGCGACGTCAAGAAGGAGGACGAGAAGGGCGAGAAGGGCGATGAATGATACATAGCAGGACAATAATCTAAATAAATTGTGCACTCTTTAACTCTTATAACTTAATTATGGGGAGATATGCTCGTATGTGAGAGTTTTTGATGGGGTGGTCGTAAAGTTGATGAAATTTCGCGCTGCCAAGAGATCGGGAGCGAAGATTTAATGCGCGCCGCGCTAATAGAAATTCGTTTAGCGTAGCAACAAAGCGCTCCCCCGCTGGCTGCGCTGACAGGGAAGAAAGGGGCGCGGAGTGGAGAGCATATCGTCCTGTTTGTTTAGTGCGCGGCGGCAGCGGTTATTTATTAGCGGCGCGCGCATAAACCACCCAACTACTACACGTTATGGTTATATCTCGTTCACCGCCCCACAGAGCCCCAGCACATTGTCTTGCAAGAGCAAGTTTTACGAGAGTTGCTCAACCGTCGACGCCTTGGCGTAGGCCGGACGTTGGCCCCACCAGTCTTCTTCTTCTTCTTCCTCTTCTTGCGCAACCAAATATTTTCTTGTAATCTTTTTTTTTGCCACTTAAAAGTGCACTTCTAAAATAATGAAAAATATATCATGTCGAGAGCGACATGAATATTTCATTAAAATAATTGAGTTATGTATTTTTATTCATCCAACATGAGGGCACTTCAAAAACTTCCCCTTCGGCTAAATTCAATTAGCAACATTAAATTTAAAACACGGTATTCATTTCAATTGCGATTACACACGAAAACGCAAAGAGGGTTAACAATGATTAGAATAATTCCGCGCCAGATTTCGTTGAGTTTAGAGGGTGGAAAATTATCCCCCGCACATAGATCGTTGTGCATATATACCTTTGGGATGCTATTAGCCCCTCTGCAGCCACCGCCACCGCCGCCGCCGGCAGCATGTATGAACAGGGAGGCCGTGTGCTTAAAAGTTATCCCTGCCCGCTCGCCCGTGAGGCTGCTCGTTCATCTATCTCGACGCGCCGTTAGTTTTAATAAGATACAATAGTTTCGCTTACGCCGCCGTGCCGCCCGCCGCCGTTGCAGCAATTGTGTTTTACATGAATGCATTTTGCTCAGGGATTATCGCACGCCCTTCTCCCTCCGCCATCCGGTGTCGCCCACAGCGTGTGTGGAGATTTAGAATAGTTAATTGGATAAAGTTGCGCCCCAAGTTGCTCGCGCTGCGCGAAAGTTTTCCGTGCTTATTTAAAGCCATAGGTATTTCGATTATGATCCGATCAACGGCAACGCAGTCACACGTGTGTATCTTTGAGAAGAGCAAACCCCACGATGTGTGTGACTACCATTCCAAACATCCTGCCGCGGCGTTTCAGCCGCTTGAATTTGCAACCGCAAAACGATCAAAGACGCCGACGCCGACGTCGACGGAAGGAAGGTATGTATAGTCGATTCGTAGTGATCCTGCCACGTTTGGAGTCGTGCCATGATGATCTATGTCCAAATCGTGTTTACTTCGTTAACGGCGAAGGATGAAGATGACCGACCGAAATGAAATTTTCTTTGGGCTAATTCAGCGGCGGCTGCGGGGATGGGTTTTCTTTGATATACCTTTTCGGAAGGGCATTTGCATATCGCAGTAACTGTGTATTGCGCTGCTTACTTAACAACCCCAACCGCCGCCACCGCAGCCGCCTCCCACGCGCATGGATGCTTTTGGCCAGCAGCCGGATATCCGCTGACGTTTATATCTGCTTCAACTGATGTCAAACGCACAAACGCAACGCGTCATAAATTAACAAAAGCTCCCATCGCCAACCGCGCGCACAAACGGGTGAAAAATGATTCATTCGATTTCCTGTTTTTTTCCATCGCGCCTTATAACAAATTGAGATTAATGATCGGAGACGAACCCTTTTTTTTTCGCCGCCGTTTATTGAATGTTTGTGCTTGCGGCTGGCGTGCGGATTACTCAAAACTACGCAAAAACGAAATATGTCTTACATTTATCATACCACCAACGAACGATGGGTGATTAAACACTACCAAAAGGAAGAAAAGACATCCGTCGAACTGGGGATATTAATCGGCGCAAACAAATCGCGCAATTTTCGTTCTCTTCGGGGTCGCGTATAAAAATAACATTGTGAACGATAAAAATCCTTGCGGTGCAAAAGCAATATGTTACGACGACGCGACGGCGCTTCGGAAAAGCTTCAACCGTATATATCGCTACTAGACTTATATTAGATCCATAACTGTAAGTGTACTACGGAGATTGTGGCTGGTTTCATGCACTCACTTATTATTTTTATACTTATAAAGTTTGCAACTCCACTTACCACTTTCATATATGGAAAAAGGCGCAGCAAATGGAGCATCCTCGGCGCTCCGAGATTAAAAACCATGAAAATAAAGCCAGCGAGGAGGCAAAACAAACGCTTTATAAACTTCGACGACCGACGAGTAAAGTAAACACTCGCACGCACACATGGTGCGCAAAGAAAACAAAGAGAAATCGGTTTTTCGTCATTTTTCCCTCGTTTCTTCGATTAGTATTGAAATGAGTTGGCGCATGGTGGTTTACAGCAACTAACTAATGGAAAACGAGAAGTGAAGAGAAGAGAGTGAAAAGCGGAAAAGCAGTCAAGCAGTCAGTCAGTCAGTGGAGAAGCTAATGCCGGAGCAGCGCGGCGCAGAGAGTGATTAATCGTCGCGCGTCGTGGCGCTTCATCTCGCACGCACACCGAGCGCGGCCCATGGAAACATCAACAATTACTCTTGCGCCGCCCGCGCTTATAATAAACGCTGTTCGAATAATATGTTAACAAATGCACAGCGCAAGCGAAGGGAAACACGCCAGTGAGCCATAGAGAGCGATATGGAAATTCGGCAATCGTTTTATTTTCGCTCGGGCGCTGCATAGTTGTAATACATAGTTGCTACTGAGAGCCATGCTAAATATAACTTTTTTGACGTTTTGGAATTCAATGCATGTCTGCGAATGCAAATATGGTGCATAAATATGATGATGAATTGTTGCAGACGTCAATCGCTATATATTTCGCAATGGATTTGCATCATTTGCATATTTAATTCTTTTGCATTTGATTGATTCATATCGAAATATATTAATCATTATGGAAATTGTTCGATTTTCAAATTAACATATTTTATACTAACCATTGTTATATGCATATAAATTAAATTTATTTA
>JARJDR010005503.1:0-10128 GCA_030264135.1 Myllaena sp. GC000078 | reverse complement strand
GAGTTGTGCCTCTCGCTCTCGCACTAAATGAAGTTTCATTTTTTCGAGGTTTATTTAAAGTTGCCGGCTCGCTCTCCTCGTTTATCGCCGTGCGGCGGAAAAGTAATAAAGTCAGAACGAAACGTGTTGAGTGCCCCGACGAGTTGTTGCACTTGATTACTGGATGATGAAGGACGCCGCCGGGATAAAATCTAATTAATGCATTAATAGACAACGAATTTTGATATTCTCATGAATCGCCATATTAAGCTTGAATATTTTCCGAGAAGCAACCGTAAAACGAAGAAAAAGAAATGACCTCGCGCCGGCCGCGATCGCAGCCGCAGAGCGCCGGAAGGCAATGTTTATTCGCGTTTGCAATGCGCGAACGCATGGAAATTCTTGCAGCAGCCGGCAAGGCAACACTTACAACAAGAACACAGTGCCGAGCTGAGGGACGACGACTGGGCCAACAAAAACGCATATCCACTGCGCTATCTCTCATAGAGGAAAACGTTAATGTACTGTGCGAGCGAGCGGCGAACGCGGCCGCCCGAACGTTTGAATTAACTTTATGAAACCTTTATAGAATCATAAACTTAAACTTGTTGTGCTATCCCGCGCTGCAGCGTCCAAATGCGTTGCGATACAACATTGCACACACATGTGGCAGCAGATTGCAGCAGCAGCAGCAGCAGCAGTAAAGCAGTAGCTAGTCGTTTTGCTCTCTTGTCTCTCGCGATGCTGGCAAAGGATATGATTCCGACTGTGTGTCTAAATTAGAAATATTCATTCGGGTTCGTTCATGGCGGCCGCGCTGCTGTGTTTTGGCACGCTCGTGTGCAGTCATTCATCAGACGCCTCTTCCCTTCTTTGCATACCACCTATCGTCCAAGATGCTCCAACAATAAAACCAAATGATCGTCTTGCAAATGAGCGACACGGTACTCTTAATTTTTGTTTATAAACAATGCCCCTCCGACCGCATGAATGAAATCATTCCCATTCGTCATCGTGAAAAACATTGCTTTTCCGGTTGCAACGCTCAATGACATCACCGTCGCATTGTTATTAAGTAACCCGTCAACTGCGTGTATCGCCTCCAGAGATTGAGATATGAACTTCTTTTTCGTGTACTTATATATTCTTATTTTTAAACTTCTTACTCGGAATTCTTTTCGGTCATCGCTTCTTTGTGCATTTACAGTTTGCTTGATTTATATCTAAGCCAGAAAACGACAGGAACAATAACAATTTGCCATGGACGATTATGTCGACATCTTCGTCGTTTGTTGCCCGGTCGCGCCAGTGCTCATCGTCGGTCGTTAGTTGCGTCGTTATTTAAGTTCTATACGCTGACATACAAACACGGAATGAATGGTGCAATAGCGCCGCGCGACGGTTACAAAAAGTTCTATTGCGCGCCGCACAGGTGAGCGTCGCCATCATTGCGGAATCGCCGAAAAAAAAAACAACACTACACTGGGCAATAATCTTTTTGTCCAGCGCTCCACAGCCTCTCTCTTTCGCACTTGCCTTCGTCTTCAGGCACAAGGCACAAGTGTATTATATCTCTTACAACTTTATGCTTGTTATATTTTTATACGAGTGAATTTTCGTCAACTTTTCGTGAACATTGTGCAACGATCAAGCGCAAAGTTGGTAGGTAGTGTTAGAGTGCATTTTGTTCTAAATTTAAATATTATAACACTCGTCCTTTTTTTTTGCCCACGGACGGTATTTATACGGATGGTATTTAGTGTTTGATCTCGGCTGTAAATTCAAACACGTGCCAGCAAATCTCGGATTTATTTGAAAACCATTAAAGTTACAGCGTGGCGCGAATTAGGAGCACGCTTGGCATTTTATAGCACGCGCAACGCGCGGACGTTGATCTGGGACACTTCCCAATGGAAATAATTGAAGAAGGTGGAAATATTTTTCAATAAAAAGAGTTGGTAACCAAAGACTTTGCATTGTAGCAGAAAACAGAGTGGGTGTTATATGCATAAAACCATCCCCCCGGTGATGTTGGCGGGTGTGGAGCGACGCAAATGGAAATTATTGCTCGCCGGGCACAATTTCGAAACTAAACTATCCGACATAATATGGTTTTAGGCTTTCGGGTGAGTCGGATGGTGGTGTGGATAACTGGAAGCGGCGGGCGTTATGTATATAATGCACCATCCCCCCAGAGGAGAGTGCCGCCCGCGAGATGCGCGAGCGCCGCACGTTTTGCATTCGCGCAAAGCCTTCGCCAAATATACGAGCGAAAGACTGCACTCGCGCACTCTCTCTCGTCCGCCTTCTAACTACTCGAATGTTTTATTTTATTACACTTAAATGTGCGCGCGGGCCCCGCACATGCAAATTTATTATTAATGCACTAGCTGTGTGGCTGGCTAGCTAGCGGCGCACGCCTCGACCATCATCAGCCGCGCGTTTGTTCGAATTTGGTGTATAATACAGGAAGTTGCATTGCGGAATTAATTTCGAATCGCCCCAAGGCTTCAGGATTCCTTGGACTAATCAAGGATATGTATTTTCCCCGCAAATATTTGGTATTCATGTTTGATTGAATTGTCCTGCATTTTCAAATTTCTCTCATTAACAAATGCAACATTTAAGAGCATGCCGAATAACAGTAAATTGCAAGAAGCAGTTGGGAAATTTGTGAAGACTTGTACAATTTCCCAATTACAAGACGATATACAAGAAGGAACCCACTTCCAGCAAGTGCATATCCCTTCCGAAACATCCTAAGCATTCTAATTTTGGCGTGTATGAACATGGTAATGGGTACCTGCTAGTGCCAACAAGTCGTAAGATGCAGGAAATTTGTATGAGCACCCATAACTAATGTGACTTTACAATCGAAGTATCATTTTACATACGAATACCAAAGCGAATTTTGTGTAATGTTCTTCTTAATTTAAATATTGAGTGACAACCGCACAAAAACCGTAATAGTTCTTTGGTCTCAGTGACGTATCTATTCATCATCGTCATCCTACCCCGTTTTGGGGCCGGGCCGAAATCCATCACAATTTCGGTATAATCGCACCAAACCGTTTTCTTGCCAACGGTAGTTTGTTCCCCTTTACGTATATGTATGCGGTGCAACGTTCTTTGGCGATTAGAGATCGGGGGGCGGGCTGGCGAGGACCTGCTTGAGAGTGGCGCACAGCCCGCGCAGAAGAAACAACGCAACTTGCCAAAGTGTTCAACTCGTTATTAACTTCCGAATATTCGTAATAAAGGAGTTTATGCTCTCGTTGCCGCATCGTCGAGTAAGGGACGTGTGCGCTCGCAACGATGATGAGAGTGGAACGCGCGCAGACGGCGAACATCTTCCGAACATCTTGTCATCACGAGGAAGCGATATTTAAACGGTTGTAATGTTTTAAGGCGACCGCAAGAGCTTCCACACACACATCCACGCCAAACTATGTGCCGGTTCATGCTGTGCCATCAGCAACAATGGTGGTGGTAAGATGTTGTCGACTAGTTTGATCTGAAGTTCGGCATCGTGCGTTGGCGGAAAGGAATGAGGATGTAGTTGAATGACGAGGCCCTTCTTACCGGGGAAGGGAGGAATGGATGGGATGAATGATGCACGAGTTAGTTTTGCTGCATTGTTTGCTACTATGCAAACAAAAACAACGCGGCGGAAAGGAATTTATGCCGTACGATTAAAATATCCAATTAGAATATGCGCGGGGCGATAATTTCGGCAACTATTTTACTATTTATAGTCGGGAATTCCCTCATATTAGCTACTCGCTCAGCAGCACTCTTTTGTAGGTGTCATGTAATACATAATTCTGCATTTTACGAACCGACACATACGTATGCGCAACCGTCTTACGTCACATAACAACAGGCGATGGGTCCTCGACATTGGCGAGTATCGTAAACGTCAGAACGCAACGTAATTGATGGCGTTTTCATAGGCGGCCCGCGCACCCGTTTTTATTGTTTTCCTTTTTGATGTGCCACATTAACATTATGTTATGTTACACATTTGCGTTCGGTTTGCGAGGCCATAGCGCGCCATCGCGCGCATAAATGCGTGTATATGAATGAATATACATGACATGCATGAAAAACTACGCCCAGCGAACGCAGGAACTCCAAAATGTTAACTTCTGGGGGGAAATATAAAAAAAACCATAAATTCTAAAATCAAATCGAAAGCACGAGTGTTCCAGAAATACATATTTGAAAATTCAAGTCGAAAGGAAATACATTAAATTAAATGAATGAATTCCTTGATCCTTGCGCATATTTTATTATTTTCAATGTGGAAATTTAGTAGATGCTTTCTTTCTGAGAGACTTCTGAAGAGGAATAAAATTTTCGCATTAAAATCAAACATTAAAAACCTAATTTTACGATGTCCACTTGCGTTTCAATTTCTAATTAAGCCAAAAATACGGCGTTCAATCGTAAAATTACGCTGCGTACCGGCGCGAGTTTTCGATTCGCACGCACGCGTTTTTTACATAAACGTCACCGCACGCATTTGATTTGCATCGTAAATCATCCGATTTCTTAGGTGATCGTAATAACACTGTAACGTGCTTCTGCGACAATTTCTCAAAACGACCCTAGTACATAATATAATGCAGGATATAAAATTTTAAATTAAATTTCAAAGAATCCAATTAGAAGTTGTACATTACCAAAAATACATATCAAACGGCTTCTTGGATTGTAGTAAGAACATACCTATAAGAAAAAAAAAGAAACAAATTAATATCGAAGGTAAAATTAGATTCACTTTGTTAGTTGCGCCATGTAATGTCCGAATGTAAAACTAAATGAACTAAATGAGCTAAACGAAGCAAAGAAATCGATTCCCGCCTTCACTCAACCGAACCAACCCCCCGCGCACGGTTTTATTCACTTTTTATAGGACCTCCACCACACTCTGAACTCAACAAAGTTTTTTTATATGGATGCATCTAGGTTATTTCCGTCCGTGTCGACATCGATCCCAATCCCGATTCCAATTCTCTATCGCCGCGCGCGCGCTGCCTCATATTCGATGTGTGCGGAACTAATCAAAACTATTAACTATTAGCTCGTAAATTTGTTGATTGTTCGTCGACACAAACACACACAAAGAAAGAAGAAAAAGAAAAAAGAGTAAAGTTTATTTGTTTTCGCGCGCGCGCACATACGATGCAAGTGCTAATAATGGCAAAATCTGCTCCGCAGCATTCTTATTGCATTTCTTTCCGCCGCGTTACATGTTATTACGCAAAAAGGTTTGGATTGGGAGAAACGCGTGCCGACAAGTTATGTACCGGGAGGTTTTATGTATACATCTGTTGTGTCGGTTAAATATGACTGCGGGGGTGGCGTCCAATGTCTGCATGCGTAAAAAATGTACGCAGGCTGCCGCCACGCCGCAATGGCAGCGAACAAAAACGATTTATTTTATGTCTGGTTAACGATGCAATATAACGAAAAACAATAATGAAATAGGAAGAAAAAGAGCAAAGACTTCCTGCTTCCCCACATCGTCAATAGCACATAAATATTATTAGAAAAAAGTGCAATTTCAATTACTTATAACAGTTATAACTTATAATTTAGGCCATTAAATAGGGGCGCGTAATAGCAATTTATCTGGTGCATTAAATGCGTATTCAAATTGGGATCATGTGCGAATGGCCAGCATTGCAAATGCATTACGAATCCTTGCGAAGAACAAACGAACGAACGCATTTATAAAAGGCTCCAGCAGCTCAAATTGCATTCGGGTTGCACGCTTGGAAATAATACAGATTAAGAGATTAATATAACGGCACACATGCATTGGGCTCTATTAAAAAGCGCGGCCGAGCACTAATATCCATCGGCAATATTCGAAACATCCACTAAAACGTCGAAATGGTGTGACGCGCGCCACTGGCGGCGCCGTTTCCGATGCGCACGCAACGACCAAAACCGATGCGGTAACACAATCACAGCCCTCGAAACAGCAACGGCATTTTCCACTAATATTATTATTGTTGCATGCACAATTCCCTCGGATTTGGAATCACCTCACTGCCGACCACCGAGCGGTTGTGCTTCGCTGGAGGTGCGCGCCGAGCGCATTTTCCCATTCGATGGAAATTATTCGCATACGCAGTTAGGGGTGGTATAGGTATACCGGCGTTTATGCTTTTTCGATTACACCCCCGGTCGTTATACGGTCAAACCCTGGAGCCGGATCGTCAACGCATCCAAATGTTCATTATATTATTACATGGATAATTAGCAAATGACCGAAAACGTTATTACGTTTCGTGCGCGCCGGTGTGTTTGCACGCGCGTGTGAATCGTTGATGTGTTTTATTTGATGTTTGACCCCCCGATTGTTATCGTTGCGCATCGAATAGCGTTCAGCATGTGATGATATTTCGTTTCAATTTTAAACGCACGCTACGTAATTGGCGTGATCTGATTGATGGAAATTCAAGCGCGGAAATCAAAACAGTTTTTTGCGAATAAACACCATATCACCGAAGTACAACCACTGATTTCATATTAAAGCTGATCCATTTCATATCGACACCTACTTTTCTCATTACTATCCACGCCCACGGTGAGTGCAGCGCGGTGAAATAACAAAACGGTTTCGAGTGCCGTGGGGAAATCTATACGATTTTCCGTTTTTCCCGTTTTTCCATTTCGACTGGCGGCAACTTCAATAGACCGTCCCCCTTTTCTATACCTTCACGTGCACACCACACTCTACGGCGATTGCGATGCGGCAGTTTAAAACCACTCGTACACCTGCAGCAACTTCTTCTTCTTCTACAAAGAAACGCAAAACGCATCGCATTGCAACCGGATGGCAACGCATGGACGACGAAAACCGAGCGCGTTTGTTCCCAATATCGAAAAGAGGACGACGGCGCCGTCTGCGCTCACCTCACTGATGCATCATTGCGCTGGCACCCAAGTCGAGCGAAAGGCGAAATGCATCAAGCGGTAAGAAATCGTTCGGTGCGCGCACACACGGTGGCAATCGGTTTACTTTCGTTCCGCAATGCAAAATCCAACAAGAGCAGTTACGCGAAAGAGTTGCAAGCGCGACCGATGAAGACGTAAAGGACGAGCGATCCTCGGAGAGCGATTGACGCTCGACATGCGCACGGAAATAATAAAGCAATGTTCGATTGAGAGTACGATGAAGTAACAACATTTCTTCCATTTTTTACCTTGCGCAAAATAGGCAAGTAATACAATTTTAATTCAAAAAATTTGCGCAACACATGTTCATTTCAGGTATTCATTAGAAGTAAAAATTAGCGTCGCTAATGATTTTCCACCATAATTACGGGTATGCACGAGAAAACCTTAAAACACGATTATTTCAGCGATAAAAATTAAATTTTTATGTACATCCGTATCCATGGCATGCGTCATACCGATTATGTTGCTCAACACAACAAAACGAAATGAAATTTCACTCGGTGAGGTGAAGCAAAGCGATGGAACAAGAGAAGAAGGATAGCGTCGGCCGTCACGACTCCAGGACGTTCGCTGCACGCCAAAACGTAATATTCGCGTTTTTTTGCTGTTGCAAACGCCAGCTACTCCACTCGCAGTTCAGAGTAGTATCCGTCTCATTCCAGCTCGACGTTCACCTAGCCCAAACTGCGATTTCGAGTGAAATGAGAACGAAACTAGAAGATTACATTGTGTCCTGGATGTGCACCGCGCCATTATTGCGTGCGCA
This sequence comes from Myllaena sp. GC000078, assembly GCA_030264135.1. Lineage (NCBI taxonomy): Eukaryota > Metazoa > Arthropoda > Insecta > Coleoptera > Staphylinidae > Myllaena > Myllaena sp. GC000078. The sequence goes on along the minus strand of JARJDR010005503.1, from coordinate 2,408 downwards.
GCAGTACACATCGGAAATAAAGTAATAAATGTATATATTATGTTGAGCAATGGCTGTCGGATGTGGAAATTATTCCAAATTGAATTTACCTAACAGAAATGTGTTGCAATATTAAGATTATAGATATTTGTAAAAATTATAAAATTTCAATTTACATCCACCGAGGTAGCGTTCATTAACATGCATACCTGCACGCAATTATGCATCGCGCGCCTGCAGATGAGTATCGGGCCACGACGACGACAAACGTTGGCGCTCGCGCTAATGTCGTGTAAAAAGCGTACTTTTTACACACATTAGTCTTAACGTCATCAAGCGTCGCCATCAAACACATCAAGCATCGCGAGCGCGCGCGCACTCATTACCGTCCCAACCATTCCCGGCGTTCCACCCACATCAACCTCCCTCCTCCTCCTTCGTCCTCCGTCCTGCACCAACCCCGGCCATCATTTATAATCGTTTGCGTGACGCTAAATGCGTGTGTGCCGTACGTACGTACGTACGGATCGTAAGGCGTACAATACGCCAAGCGTATTTATTGCACGAGTGCGTGCGACGTCGACGTCGTTCGTCGTTTAAACTAAAACAAAACAATTACCAAAGAAAAACTACCAGCGGGCGAAAAAAACCAATGTCTTCGTAACACACGGTATGGCAAGCAAACGAAATAAATACAATTCACACACCCGGCTACCGCGCACTTGCGCGCAGGATTGATGCATGACTGTGTCGTGTTGAAAAAATGGAATTACAGCTTTTTGCAATATTTCAAACACGATTTCCTTCACTTTTATTTCTTCATTTCGCTTGTAGGTAGGTGTTAGTAGTCAAACGCACCGCGTTTGTATCGAATTCGTTACACTTTTATTTATTTCTACATGGTTACACATACTTAGCGCTTCTTGTGCTTATTATTTTGTGTTTTAATGCGATTTCCGAATGAAGAAACGCCACCGGCGCGGCGGTTCACATTGTGTGCGTGGGCGTCGTGGTGCGCTCGTTAATTGTTATCGCTCTACACCTTCCACTTCATCAACGCACAGCAATAGGTAGACAATGCATTTATACCGCGCGTGAATACGCTACGCATAATTAAAAAATATTTGAATTTCTCCCCTCTCAACAATATCCTAGCCTGCTTTTTAGTTTCAACATGAGCATATTTTGCCGGTCGCAATGGTCGTTAATTATTATCGTGCAATAAAACGAACATAATCGTAATTTTACTATAAAACACGATACACATTAAAATCCATACGCACTTGCCTTATTGTGGATGAACTTAGAAATGCACTGCGTAAATATTTGAATGGCGCACGCTTGGCGAAGAAACGAGCGTATTGTATTCTAATCACGTTTCGCAGATATGTAAATGCGCATGTCGACTTGTTTGTTGTTTGCGGAATGTTTAAAATTTAATTCGCCGCAAGAGAGCGGTTACGCTAGAGCACGTCGCATGATGACGTAGCGCCACGTAAAATAATGAAAAGCGTACTATGCATCAACTGATTTTTGTCGCTGCAAAAAATACGCATGGTAAAAGCTGAAACATTAGCGTGCGGTATGCAAAATGATGCAAATTAAAATCGTCCTAATGGATCACAATAAAAATTATATTTGTAGATAATTTTCATGCAACAAAAAACTTTAACACGTCCGCGCGGCGCGTTCACAACTAAAGCAGTTTGGAAACAACAGCCGAGTGAAATGTGCGAACTTTATTTCCCCAATTGTCATAGCAACACCGGCGACGTGATGATGAGTGCACACTAAAATTTTTAGTTTCAACTTTCGACGTGGCGCATAAACGCGAACGGCGTGAAATTTCACATTGTCTACAGCGTACAGCGTTTTGCCCATTGCAGCAATACTCTTGCAAAATTATTTCTATGCTATAAATCATTCAATAAAAAGTCAATTCGAACACATTTCCAAACAACAACAAAAAACGGTGATTGCCAGAAAATATTCTTTGAAGTACAAAACTTGGCTGTTAGTCCTAAGGCAATCAAACATCGTTAAATATTATTATCAGTTAAGTATCGTCTTCTACAGTAGTGCTAAGGCCAATATAATTCCATAGGGCAAATACACCGTGCATGTTGAGGAGAAGGAAGACGTGCGCGAAAGGAAGTTGGTTTCGTTTAATAAGTTATTTAGCAATTCATATAAGAAGTTTCCGCTTGGAATATGGGATGGGAGTATTCTGGCAAACGCCCCCGTAGTTATACGAGGACGTCGTAGCCAAAAGTGGATAAATTTCACGCGCGCGCCCGGCACCTCCACCATTCGCTTAGCATCCTGCGACCGACGCTGCAACTCTTGCCAACCGAAATATCATTAATTTAAATTAGTATTTTATATACGGTACGTGTCTCCACCGAAATCATTTACAATGTGAGTGAAGA
>JARJDR010005500.1:0-10606 GCA_030264135.1 Myllaena sp. GC000078 | reverse complement strand
TATATCAATCAGTGACGATAAAATAGTATATTTTGCTGGAACGCGTGTTGTTTCACGCCATCTGCGCATATTGCAAGCCTCGGCTGACGCCTCGGCAGCAAACCTTTGCGCAGATGGCATGAAAAATCACACGCGTTCCAGTAAAATAATCTACTATTATTCCTAGGTTTATTGTAGTATTGTGGTTTTATGCTATTATCTACCAACCCCCACAGTATGTTTTATCTTTGTGTGCAGATGTATGGATTTTATTATGGAAGTCGCGATGACCCATGAATTAAAATTCCGTTTGTCCCTCAGAGTGTGCGCGCGTGCGCAAGACTTGTGGTTTTTGACTCTGTGGAGGCGCTGCGCCGCTGCGCATATATAATTCAACTTGACACCGCATAGGCTATTTTCGTGTTGCCGACATACATCATGGACATGGCATGCGTTGTTGTTAGATTCTTCTTGACGAAACTGAACCGCGCTGCTTGTGTACAAATTGTAAAAACTGACTCGTGTAGGTACCATAATAATATCGACTGAAATTGATACAAAATATGCTTTCTCTAAAGACTCATATATCTCATCACCCGTATTTCTTTTTGGCAATACGCAATAATAATCATCGCGTATTTCATCAATCACTTTTGTTATAAAATGGTTGGCTTGATAGTTTTCTAGAGTTTGAATAGTATAAAACGCAACGTTATATGCGATAATAGGTGTAGCACTATTTTAGCTTTCGCTGGTGAATTGTCTTTATATTGCGGTTTCTTTTAGCCCAACACTACATAATTTCTGGATATACCACCCCATTTGGACACACTTTCTGTGCGAAAGAGTTTATATTCTCGACCATTCTGTTTCGGCACCCTATTTTGCTTGGCCTGCGCCGCGCCTTGCGAATGGAAATTATGAACAATTTTGCGCGAGTATTAACTCACCGGCTTTCACCCAAACTCCCCCTTTTATCACGCGTACGCATTCGTATATAAAACGCTTTATTCAATATACTGGATGCTTCCGGCCCCAAAAGAATTTACGACGAGTCGTCTTTTTGATGCACATGTATTGCGATGAAATGCGATGAAGTGTCGAAAAAATTGCAAAACGTTAGACCACGTGACGTTGACGAAAATGTAGCGCATGGAATGTGTGGCAAAGTCGAGTCAGAAGAAGATGGTAGCGCGAGCCGTGAAAAGGGACGAAAAATTCAGGTTTTTCTCGCGACTACGTTAAAATTGGCGGCGAAACTAGTCATGCGCTTGGTTCCGTTTGCTATGTGAAATGAAGATAACGTGCTGTAGTCACAGAGGTACTTTTGGCGATGGGCAAACAAGCCAATTGGCTCTAAGGGCTATATTACACTAGTCAACCAGAGGTTGTGCAACCAGGTGGAGACTACCAGTTAGAACACACGTATGCTTATGGAGCATATCTCACCTGGTTTCACTTGGTGGTGCAACGCAAGCGAGACCAACAATGCACCAACAATGTGGGTTTCAACTGGTTGCACAACCTGGTTGACCAGTGTAATATAGCCCTAACACAATGCACGTTGATTGCCAATAATTGTTTTTTTCTAGATTACATCAATCATATCTAATACACTGATTATGATTTACGCAAACGGTTGCTTGTTTTTGTGGGAAAAAATATTATAGTAGAGCATGTTTGCAGTTGCTTTGACGAGTTTTTCCTGGCAGTGTCTACAGAGTTTAAATGACTATTGCAATTATAAATTTGTAAGGAAGGTAAATTAGAACTTTTGTAAAGATTATTTTTGTAGCGCGTATATCAGCTCTTGCTTCTTCTCGTCCTATTTCGATTTGCCAACGTGTGATAACCTCGACAATACGACAAATGGCACAGAACAACTTTTCCAACGAATATTATTCTTAAATCACGTGGGCGTTTTTATTTGAATCAGAAAAGAGTGGCTTTGAGCATACTTTAATTGACTATTATTATTATATTCCTTATATTTTTCAAGCTTATCTGTGGAATAAAATAATTTGACTGGAGATGAGAGTGAATATATTACAGGCGACAGGATTCCCTCTTTTTCGACCTCATTAATATCAAACAGCGGCGACGCGACGGTTGGCTACGGCATTTAATTTGCCCAGCAAGATGCATCTCCATTCTAAGCTCATCTCAGCATGTACCCAGCATCGCTTTCATTATTCACGCCGGCAGCCGGAGCGATGCAGTTTACTACTAGCCTCCAACAAATGGGACGACATGACAAGAAAGTGGTTTCATAAGAATGAGACTAGTAAAAATAAGCAAGATAAGTAGACGTGCGGAAGAAGAGGAGGCGGTGGTTGGCGCACATTTGTCCTTGCCGCATCCTGCCGTTACGACAGACAGGTGTGGAATGAATGGTGCGCAAATGCGCAAGCTAATAGTGTAGGTCGTGATGCGGACGCTTTAGTAGCATATACATAAATAATTTTCAAAAGAATAGACCTCGTAGCCGTTCTCGTCCTTTGTCGCACGTTCATTAAAATTGGTCGTGTTTTGTCAACGTCATCTGACACACTCGTGTGACGATGAGAATTGAATTGATTAGTTGTTGTTGGATATGTTGTATTTTTCGATGCTGTGAAAAAACTAAATCGGCAGCTAAACCCCAATCTGCAATATTAACCTTACAAGCATTTATTCTACTTCCTACGAATATCTGGATTATCAGCATCTATATTGAATCTCTATAGTTTCGACGTTTCGAGTTTCTACGATAAAAAACGTGTGGGGTGACGAAATTGACATTCTTCTCTGGTTATAAATTTGTGCGCAATAAAAAGTTGAAATATATTACCAGTTTTATCGATTACAAAACCTCAACGCACAAAAAACGGGAAAAATATGTAAAAAACTTCCGCTCTACGAGGGACAAGATTTATTTGCATATATTAATCTCCTCTATGAGGCAACGCTAAGGTTCTACTTTTGCGACCATCTCAATCTATGGCAATCTATGTGCGCCGCAACAATGACGCAGTCGACATCTCCCCATTTAATAACATCGTAACGACCGCGTAGCCTTTGTCAAACATATTGGTTTCGGACGGCAGATATAAATTGCTCCTCCATCACAATCCCCATCCTCATCACAAGGCAAGGAGACATGACGGGGTCCATAAGGTTAAAACAGAATGGAGATACTCTGCATAACGTTAGGCTGTAAATGTAGAGAGCGAGAAGTAACATGTTAAAAATGTGAAGAGTTTATGCAATTATTTACAAATTCACGTATTTTGTTTAACTCGTCTTTACACGTTACATCTTCGACGCGAGTGATGGAGATTGTGTCATATCGTCCTTAAGATTTTTCAGTTTTATTACGTGGCTTTTCAAATCGGCCCCCTTTGATTGGAAAGAAGATTCATTCAACGTTGCGCTGCGATCCTTAAAATAAACTCCAAAAAGTTTGCACGGAGATGTGCAACGCTCTTTGCAAAGATAAAAAACAACATTTCTCAATTACGTCGATAGCGCTGGTGCTTTCGCTTTTCAATGCCACAGATCCATGCAAAAAGCTGATGGTAGAGCGAAATTTTTATTTTAACGGTAGCAATATTTGATGGTTGTTGACCGATCCCAAGTTGATCGACAGCGGTTGGCGATTCGCATGCGGCCATATGCTGTTGAACGAAACCAGCAAGGCTGTAGATTAATTAAACTTGCTGTGCAAATAAGTATGCGATTTTTTTTACAAGGCAAAAAGTGGCGAAACGTGCATTTCCATTTTTATTTGCATAAGAATATGAGAAAATGTATTTATTGGAATTTATTGGCGACGTGCTGAGTATTTCAATTACAGGAAATCCAGTTCACAGCCAAGCGATTGATAATCTGACGGCGTTATTTTCATTTATTACAGAATCCATCCCTGCTCACATATGCTACATATACATATTCAAAGCTGTTTGAACTATTTGCTCAACAGGGCGTACGCGCTGGTACATATCGGGATTGCAATTTCGCCAAAGCCCCGACGTCGACGTGGACGTCGACGATGTCACCGTCGCTTTAGAGTCGTGCTTTATTTGTTGGCCGCCGTTGGCATTCACGCCGCGAGCGAGCAATGAGCAAAACAAATAAACGGTAGAAATTACTCAGCGGACTCGGAAATACTCCAATTGCATATCCTTCATTTTGTTTCTGTGACGATTGTAAGCAGATGCCTACAGCACACATGCATTTTACTGTCAAATATTGTGCGTGCGCACGGTTTGGACATTTACGTTGATATTTTTTTGTGAATGGCATAAAACAGAAGACTTTTATGAAGGAGGGTGGAACTGGGCAAACGAGAGGATGAAAATTTATTTTTAGTGTATATGAAGCGGGCGAGTTATCCGGTCCTATGGAAAAGGTGTCGGATCATAAAAAAACTAGAGCAATGAAGGCAACACAATTGGATGAAGTGCACTGTGAAGCGTCTGTAATATATGCTGATGCAGACGCAACAGTGCTACAAATAAGCTCGGGGCCGTCAGTATATATACTCGTACATAAATTTACTGATAGACAGCAATAATTTCGTTATGTCCGCCAAGCAAGTACATTTTAGCACATTCTCAAACTCCAGCGGTAGGAACTCAACCGCACTCTGCACTTTGGTACTCACACCTTCCTGGTTGTATGCCGAATAGATATCTGAAGAATGTGTTGACGAGAGTTTACATTGCAATGCCGTTGATCGGGTTGCCGCACATTAATTCCGGTTGTTGCCCGGCACCTTCACCGTGCTTCCATGCATGCAAATATTGCGGTAGTCACTCTGCAGCGCTGTTTGCATAGAGGAAGCAGGGGATGGTCTCGATGCGGTTGGTATGCGAGTGGGCATGGGTGCATGAAGTGCGCAATTGACTAGATACTAAACGGAGGCAAAATTATTCATGCGATCTAACCCGTGATTGAAATTCCACATTTTTGAAATGGACCTGATATAGTGCATGACGACATGTGAGTTAAGAATGATAATCCAAAATGTTGAGCATTAGAATGAAAATATTGACATTCGAAAACTGTTTCAATTTTATTTTAGTTTGGAATTTTGCGAATGAGTGGCATTTTAATTATACTTGCACGTGTCAATGACCGAAGACAATACGCGTACAGTCTGGCGAAGATATATGCGGGTACATAATTGTGCCCGGATACGCACTTGGAAATTAGGCGGAAACCGCAGGACATTGCTCCTCCACGCGAAATGGCTGCCTAGCGGACGAAAATTAATGAAGTGTGTGTTGAGCATGTGTTCATAAATTTTCATATGAGGAGCATATTATTTTCCTATGACATGTTTTCCCGACGTTTGGAAGGAAATTCCGGTAGCGGACGGCAATGAGACAAGGACACTGATTGATTTTGCTTAATATTTAAATAGTTTCATGTATAAGATGTATTCAAGTATTCACCCTTAGATATATCGATGCGGTGTGAATTTCCATCATAATATATAAATACTCCATATTGTTCTAGAACTTTAAATTCATAAAATGATAATATGAATATATAGCATGTTATTTCGCTAAGGAGAAACATTTATCTACGCATTATTTCTTTTTGCATTTTGTATAGCATACATTGTCATGTGGCATACAGCAGTACAAGCGTGTTGGTGTCGGCACTAAATTCATTTCGCACCCGGACGAATGAATAACAAAAGAGACTGTGTAGATGCCAACCATGTTGAATAAAAAAATTGTTATACAAAAGGAGCGTGTGATTTAAAAATAATTCCAGCGTATCAAACATGAATTTCCGATTAGATTTCAAAGTGAAACAAAAGGAAACTTTTCCTGCAAAAAGAAAAATCAAAACAAGTATTTCCTGGTGTGCAAAACAAAGCTCACAAAAATAACTTAGCAAAATATAATAAGTAAAATTCAAATAATATAAATCCCAAAGGCAATCAATCACAATTAATTGACAATTATATTCCCCAAGCAGAGCCTTGCCCGATTGCCGTAAAGCAGGTATGAGAATCCCGCTGACAGTATAATGTAAAATACGCGTGAAAATTTATCATTGTCTTCATCATAATCAATTATATTCAAACAAATTCGTTTGCATGCGTGATGATTGCAAAACCACATATTTTCTCTGGAATTGCTATTCATTTCACTCGTAACCAAATTTTTTATTATACTTTTACTCATTATACACATTAAAGCTCGACAACCATGATTTATTGATTTAATTTCAAATCTAAATAAACTGCAAATGTCCAACTTAGTTTTTAAGAGAAATCATATTTCTTTGGCCCCGAATTGGTTGGGGGAGTGGTCGAGATTATACAATATATATTCGAGTGTTCCGGCGGCATTTCTACTAAAAACTTTCCTAAAGTATGATTTGGAAAATTTGAACACACCGACAACGACGTTGCGCAGGTTTAAAACATGGATGAGAGGTTGTTACATTATTAATGAAGACGCATTGAATAAATTTTGGCGGCTTAAGCACTTGCTACTTGTAATTCCTCATAATTTCCCTCCAATGCAGGTGCTCACTGATGTGCTCCTGCTTCTGCTGCTGCCACAGCATTGTAGAAGTTTCGTGAACGAACGCAAAACTTTTCCGCGGCAATGCGCGCCTGTGATGCATATGTGTTGGCAAAGTAATTTCTGCGCGACGCCCGTTTTCATGAGTAATCACTCGCTGGCGCTCTAGATTTCCTCCAGAGCGGCGATGATATTTGTACGGTTATAATTTATTTGCTGCGCGACGATTAAAAACTTGTACGGCAATATTTTGTCCATTTATATAACGTCATTAATTAATTGCTATAGATTTTGATATGTTTACCACATTATTTCCAGTACGAATTAAGATTTTATATGGGCTATGTATATAATTATAATTTAACACGCATGTATGTCTATGAAATATTCTTTCTTAATTATCATTAGACTTGTTAACTTCTAAATCATTGACAATTGCGCTGAGGATGAGCTAGCGCTCGAAATAAATTTATACGTTGGAAATACTGATACTTTACTAATAATATATGAAATATTTTACTTATACATTAAGGACTATTGAGTATTACGTATTTTAGTGCTTGTTGTGTTCATATTAATTTAATTATTAATACATTGCATAAATTTTGCAAAATTCGAGAATGGCGCATATAGATTTTCAAGCGTTTCACTAAGCAAGCTAGAACATGGCAAGCTTTTGCGTCTTGGAGCAGCTATTGTTTTTGCTCGACGACCCATTCCAATAGAAGTGAGGATGAGGAAACGTTGGCATTTGTGTTGCAATATTGCACCGAAAACGCAACATGTAGCACTGCATTTCGTTGTAAGTTGAATAATGTTGCAGATGTGTTGCTTGCATCACGACGGTGCCGGCGGTATGCAAGTTGGAAACGAAATTCCGCAACATTGCTGCGAAACTTGCACAGAGTACATGGCCCAAAGACTTGTTACATGCAACATGCGCTATTATCCTTGCGCCAACAAGACTGTTCGTCCAGTTTCCTAACAACTAATTAATCATGAATATTTACGGCGTTCAGAGTTAATTTAAAATACAACGACTTACGTAATAAATTGCGAAACTATATACTATTTTGCCATCAAAACTCGATCAAGTTATTTCATATGCTAAACAAGTTTGATATGCAATATTTCATTAAATGCAAATGCGTATTCTGTGAATGGCATGTTCCCCGAACTTCCATAACGCTGTCCTGCAATTGAATTCGATATAAAATTGTTGTGCCTGCCAAGTCTGCCAAAAAACATATTATGTACGTTATTGTTAAATTTAAGTTTTATATCCAATTCAGTTTAATATGTTCTTGGAGTTTATTATGTTATTATTATTGCAGCAGAAGACACAGAATCAATTAGAAAATGATGTGCCACTCTAATCTACACGTTGCAACAAACCTCCACGAGGGTTGCGGTTGAGTGGGTGTGTCTGTGGCTGTATATAAAGTGACGTTATGACTTTCGAGCAATTACGCAAAATGTCATTTCGCACACTTGCCGCTAATAATTCAACGCTGCGTCATTTCGGCTGCGAGTGAAATTAGGGGAGTGCAGATGGTACGTTTTTCTGGTTACCCTCTTTCATCTTGGAGAACTGATTCGCATAAGTTTAGGCAAACCACATATTACCGCAAACCGCAATTGATGCGTGCTACGCCCTCCTTTTTGAGTGGGTAATTATGCTGAACGGAGTGCAATCCGTTAGTGAAGTCAATTTGCATGGCATTTTCAATTACATCCTGTATTTTATTGATATTTTATTCTCTTACATTTTGTATTCTCATGGTTGGCAGCCTACTTAAAATTTCTTAACATTTCTTTGTTACTAACTGACGGTGATAAAAGTGCGCCGGAGCAAGAATTGACCACGTGAAGCGCGATGCGTAATAGGGAGCGGTAGAAGTTTACAACAAACTTTACCACGCGTTTTCAGTGCGCTGATCTTGGATACTCAATCCTCCTTATTACAAAAAGTGTATACTTACAAACTGCGGGCAAAGTGTAATTTGCAAAATGTTTTCCAAATCCGACGTAATTAATAACATTTTTCGTTTTCCACAATTTCCTACCTTATTTTAATAGTTGAAAACTTCAATTCGCTGAGTTGTTGGAAACCAGCATTAGATCGACGCCAGTTTGCAACTAATTGACGATAAATCCACAGAATTTACTAGGCTAATTACATATAAAACAATAGGAATGAGTGGATTGCATCGAAATTGATTCAAAACCGATCGGCTAAAATTTAGTGTTTTATCACCTCCATGCATGTCACACTTACATCGCAGCGTTATGCACTGTATATCTGCAGAAAGCGGTTGAATGCAACCGCATTGTCGCTCACCGCTCACCACTCACCGCGACAATTTATCTTAAAACCTCGCCCGGCGTGAAAGTAATTCTTTGCGCACCATTCCCAACCCCGGTGTTCGTATAGCATATCGACCCTGTGCGCCCCTGTGCGCCCCTGATCTCCCTGGGGAAACCCTATTCCAGCTCAGATTGATGAAGAACCTCAAGTGTAATTCAATTAAAATATATATCACGCCTCGGGGTGCAGTCGTCGGGACGGCCACGGCGCTCTAAAGAAAGGCTTGCACATTGCAATTGTCTCACGCCACAATTGAGTAGGGTTGCGCGCGTGCGGATTGCTGTTACATGTAAGCCGAAACGATAAAGGAACAATATCACAGCAAGTGCACACCCGGTTAATAATACGGTGCTTCTTCGACGTATATAATCCCAGGACAACGATAGAGTCGGAGGCCATTGGTGTCATGCTGCGCGTTGAATTGTCGATAACTTATGATTTCATATTGTAGTCAATTCCCATCGCTCTGTTGCAAAATGATTTGCGTAATGTTAATGGATTAATAATGGAGAACGTATAATCACCATCATAATCTTCGGTGAAAGTTGTAGAAAGGAACATTCTTAATCGCTTATGACGCCACAAAGGATTATTCGTTATTGATTATTGTTATCCAAGACGACCAGGTAAAATTTCATCCTATTATCAGGCACAAAATGAGAGCACATCATAATGCATAATTTTCTAATTGATCTGACTTTTCAATTAAGTCCGTTATCAAAATCACGACCTGGTTAATGATACGACGGCGCCGGCGGTATAATAAACGCGTCAGCTATCGAGCCGGGCTTGCGCATTCACGCAAACAATACACGAGCGTTGATTTAATAACCTACAGAAGAATAAGATAAGGCGTGCAGATGCGCCTGTTGCCTTACTTCGGCGTCGTCCCATTCTCTTGAAAAGCGTGCCCATTGATGACGCTTTCTTGCAGACGGCGGCCTTTGTTAACGTACCGATCATGCATCACGGCTCCATTTCTTCCACCTCCTTGCACTTCACATTCAGTTAATTTGAATACTGGAATTGTCCAAAACAATCGCATGATCAAGTTAAAATTGCAAAGAGATCCGGAAATTAATACGAATTTATTTATGAATGCAAATTGCAAGATTAGCATGGCTGATTTGGATTGTTGTTTTAATTAATTTTTGCTGCTGCCGATTTGATAAAATTTCAATGTGCGTCCGAAAGAATTAACATTTGCAATGGTACTTTAGGCGCAAATGTTTTTGACAGTTTTCCAAAAATATACTACCAATTCAAGGAAGATTATTTGAACCTGCCAAAATGGTTTTTATACATTAATATGTAGAGTTATAAGTAAAGCTCCGGCTATTACGTATATTTTCTTGTTTAATTAAACCCATTGCACGGAAGCAGAGTGTAGGAAAAATACGAGTGGAAAACGCAAATGACGTAATTTAAATTATTTATTTAATATAACCTAAGGACTCACAGTAGTGCTTCCTTTCTACTCAAATTTGTATAACAAAAATGAAATTTTTACGCTACCCTCAAAGTAGCAAAAACTTGTATAATTAGTATAAACAAAGAATTGATTTTTATCAGGTGTAATAATTTTCTAACCAAGCATAAAATTATTCTATGTAAATGTAAACATGTACATAGATAAAAACTTATTTTTATTTACCTACCTTATATATAAAATATTCTTATTTCGTTGAACAAATAATAATTTTCAAATCATTGTTGTATGAAAATAGTTGGC
>JARJDR010005498.1:0-11760 GCA_030264135.1 Myllaena sp. GC000078 | reverse complement strand
CCTACATGATGAATTGGTTCGTAGTCGGGCATAGAAAACTCGATACAAAGGTATCCAGTGATTTCCTCATGCACATCTATGATGGGAAAGTGATGCTGGCTGCGTTAGTATTTTACGTACTGTCCACAATTCTCCTATGGCTTGGCTTGCAAATTATGAGCAAATATCGACGGCAACCCACCGAATCGATTACGAATTGTTTCGTTCACATCATCGGTGGTTTTCTCACGCAAGGTTTTAAATCAGGACCTCGTAATCTATGACTATGATAGAATGTTGTTTTCAGTGACCGAGATTGATATTGTGTGCTATTCGTTGCGTATTTTAACATTGTTTCTGATGGTCTTCGGTTACATGCTCATCACTGGTTTCAATGCTGTGCTCATCTCTAAACTAGCTGACGCACGACAAGACGAACCGCTCGTGTCGATCGACGATGGCTACGTGCGACCCTCGTACAATTTATGCGTTCGCAATTACAGTTTCGCTTACAGATTCTTTCTAAAGGTAAGGCTTAAAGATAAAAATGTTGAGTACTTGTATCAATAATAAAGTATTCGTTTAGGAAAATGAAATTGATCCGAAATGGCGAGGCGTATTCAACGAAGACGACTGTCTAGGCGTAAACAGCTTAGAAACCCTGCCGACAGTTATCTGCCGACCGAACACGGTGATAATGGACAATCGCGTGGTTGTCGGCGCAATGTTGCGCTTCATGCCCATCGATTGTGATGTTGATATTTTAAGCCAGCGACACTTTCCGAGTACAACTTTCTTCATCTATCATAACGCATTTCGATTTCAACGCGATACTGAACAAGCGTATGTCAAATTCTAATACTGAATACTTATTCGAGTAATACAATGAAGGATTGCAGGATGCAGTTGATGAAGAGCGCAGGTATCCTGCAGTACCTCGAAATGAAATGGTTTTCGCTTCGCAATCCTGCATCCTCGTCGGATGTGCCGTTCACGCCGATAGAACTGAATCACGTTAGCGTCATGTTCCTTGTGTATGCCGCCGCGGTGATGTTCAGCCTCGCAATACTTGTCGGCGAGATTATACACTGCAGAATGCGCCAACCACGGCGATTGGCAAACTTTTATTATTGGCTTTATCGCGCTTGAGTTGTAATTAATCGGCGAAGCATTAAAACACTTGACACGAAACAGAGAATAACACACACGCTCACTCAGTCGCACTACAGCACACATATAAATGCAATGGACGGGCACGATAACAATTTCGTTTGGAACCGCGCGCAATAAGAGAAAATTAAAGTTCCTACCCAGCAGCCACTCACTCACTCACCTGAGAACAGTTCGAGGAACTTTTCGACGCCGTAGTTGCTCGGAAAGCGATACATTGGATCACGTAGTGCGTCGGTGGTGTGAACTTTGATACGTTTCACCATGAACGTTATATTGTCGGCTTTTCCGTCTTGATTAAAATCTAGAACAAGCACATTGATGATTGAAATAACTTTTAAAATCAATAGTTTTGTGTGTATTTCGTGTGCAAGCAGTTTATTTTAACAGAAAAAATTGTTAATGATATTGACTTATAAACAAATAAATCGATTGCAATATTTTTCAATTCCAAAAATATTGAAACCCATTTTTAATTCATACAATTAAAATGTCCGAATTGGTGATTGAATGAATAAATCAATTAAATAAATAGAAGCATTTATACACGTTAATAGTATTGATTTATTTCGGCCATCAACCAATTTTAATGTGTTTCGGCAATTGCTTATCCAAAAACAGCATCAAAGTCTTTGGCCAATCGAATTGATTCCCCAAGCCATCCTCCTCGCCCCGCGTGTACGAGGCAATCCTCTCATCTCGTTCGTCCTGCTTATACACGCGCGCAAACTCCATAAACATGATGATGTATCAAATTTTATCGCGCGCGTACCCTCCACGCCACACTGGAGTGCAAAAAATCTATAACATTTTCCCATATCATATACCGACTCGCCCGTTCTCATGCTACAATTTTCTTGGCGCCACCCCTACACGCTGGTCGCGTTCCTGCGGCGTCCATCAACTCGAAGAACGTATATTTTATTTATCTACATCGTTTGTTTTGCTTGCCAAAACGACACACGATATTTATTTTATTTCGCATCTACGCACATTGTGAAAAACAAGCGCATGAAAAAAGTGAAGTGAAAATGGAAATATCGTTATTAATAATTCATGATGAGGATTCTTCATTAAGAGCAATGTAAATTCAACCTTTACGTATTTGTCTTTGAGGAAGAGCACTCCCACAGCGCATACGCAGAAAATTTCAAACATAAATAACATCAAAACAAATAGAAACGGATGGTTTTTTCCCTTTCAAGTTATAGCCAGTAAAATAAATATGATTCAAATGAAGGGCGGAAGGAATGTAATTACAACCCGAAAAACATAAAGAAAGGTCGACGGCGTTAATTAAGTTTTTGCGACCATTGACACGCCGATAAACTACGCAGCAACAAAGCAATTGAAGACTGCGCTTAAGTAAATAGCGCAAAAATTATTGAATAGGTTTTCATTTATATAATATAAGTACGCAAAAGAAAGACGAAGAAGTCAACAGTTGACAAAAAGTTTAATGTTTAAAGTTATTCACGTTAATTAAGTCCGAGGGCCATTTGCGTAATGAAAATGTATGTAAGTCGGAAAGACAGCTTGGATGAACCAAATTTATTATCGTGCATCGGCGCATTTCGCACTAATTAGAAAAGTTTTTTCCTTACCAGTACTACGATAGATAGAGTTGACACGCTGTACGTGGCGCGTCATCACCTCGATGCACGCCTCCTCCGTGCCGTACTTTTGGAAGAACTGATGGTCGGCCTGCAGGTAGAGCATGCACGTGGTCTTCTTCGGGTCGACTGTAGCGCGCTTGTTGACGTTGCGAAAGATGAGACCGGAGACGTCGGTGAAGGTGCGGTTCGCCATTAGGTCGAGCTCCTCGTCGATGGGCTGGTTGAACGGCGTGTTCAGGTCGAACGGTGGGCTCATCGGCTGACGGCGCACTTTGCTGCCGCCCATCATCGTATTGCCACTGCTGCCGTACGGCCAGAAATCGTCTCCGGTAGTGGCAACAGCCGGCGGTTGTTTCGCCTCCGCCTCCAGCAGCCAGCGTCTTCGACGGCGCGTCCGCTGCTGGAGTTCATGCGATGCGCATGAATTTGTCGGTGGACGCGTCACATCCGAACCTTTGTAGATAATGCTATGATGATGGTTATTGCTGCCGTTTGTCTGATAGCGACTCAATGGTTCTACGTAGAAGTCGTCCATGCGTGTCGATATGACACCATCGAAGAGGCCGTCTGCAGTGAGGATGCCTTGCACGGATGCCGATTCATCATCTGGACAAATAAAATTTATATTCATATTATTTGTATTATCACTGACTGGTATAAATTACAGGGGGCAAATTAACCACGGAATGCAACCCTTTTATTATGGCGGCATAATTGAAACGCATAAATAACCACCCGGCAAAGGTATTTGGTGACATTAGGTCCGCTAAAACGAGTTGACGTTTATTGTGTTACGTGTGCATTTCGCACGCGAGCTGTGGAGTCATACATATTTTATTCGCGCCACCGCTATATGATATTTGTTGCCATTGTTGCGGATTATTATAAAATATGATAGCGCGCGCACCAACATTAATTGCATTAGATTGGTCCCACTGAGTGATGTCAAATGCATAATGGAATGTACAAAATGTACAAAAGCACGTTCGCAACCGCACCGTATATTTCACAATTTCATCTTTATTTATGCATAAAATATGCGATATTTAATATTGATTCATAATTAACGACGTTATGCGCTCGCACCCCACACGCATGAATTATCGAAGCATTTTAATTAGTTTTAGTCGAGTCGACAATTCGTCAATATTGACTTTCTATAAATATTAATATATATTTCAGTTGCTTTTAAGGGCATCATTGCGTGCGTTTCCATATTTAATGATGCGCGATTATCAATAAATTTAATTGAGATATAATAAATGAAATTTATTAAAAATTGATTGCATGTAAGTGTAAAAAGTTTTTATCGCTCGTCAGATTAGCAAAAATAGAATAAAATGTTAACAATCCCATCATCACATTTCCGCCCTTTCGTCAAACATGTGCATTGCGGCGGTGTGCGGCAATGTTAAGGGCGTCATGTGCAGGCGACTTGATGCTCCTTTCATGTAACGCGCAGCCTGCGGATGATGTTCTGATTTATTACCAGTCAAGCATCATACTGAGCACTGATTCTTATGCAATTTCGCTATAATTTTAATATCAAAACCAATTGTTTGTCCTGTTATCCTCATAGAGAATTTCATAAAGAATTGAAAATGATGTTAGTAAATCATAATCAGATAAACTCGATGATGCCCGTGTTATGCCAACATTTCGCATTCCGACAGCGAAGCGCAACACAGGGAAACTAGGGGAGAAGCAAATTAACATATTCGAAGATCTATCAAAGCGTAAACTTTCCGCCGCTCGGGTGGGATCACTCTGAAGAAGCAGCGCGCGAGGGGATGAACTGGGAATTAGCACGCTTGGCGCAGGCGATACGCGCGTATTAATCAAGATTTGCAGCTGGCGTGAGCACGCATGGTTGGGATGCGATCTTTGTTTTCGCACAGCGGTTGTTGTTGTTCCGCACTATAAAGCCAGATGACAAGTTGTATATCATCGCGGAGAGACGGCCCTTTGCGCCAAAGAACGGATTACGGCTGTGTTTTGCCATAGCAATCGAGTATTTAGCGCCCGATTCGCTGTCGCTTCAAGATCAAAGTGGAAATCACTGTAGTTGATAAATCGCTGCATTTATAATCTCGACAACTTAGTCAATATTAATAAAACCAAAGTAATTACTATTAATGAGTCGCGCCCCATTCATTCGCACGCAATAATAGCATTTCGGCGACGGCGTGCAACGCAAAGTGTAATAACGATGATTTGATTGTTGGCGCTCGAGACCCGTTGATCGCTTTATAATTTGCGCGCGGCGTGTAATTGACAAAATTAAGCGCTGAAATGCATTTCGCGTGATGCATTTCGCGCGCCCTCCCCGTGTATTGTGTTTTCCACCAGTTACCTGTTCGATTCTCATTGTGTTTGTTGCATTTCATGTACCAAACCCAAATTACGAATTAGATTTCACAATATGGGTGATTTATACGCATCCCGCTGATGCTAGTAAATTTGAATCTATAAATGAATATCCTCATTAACGTGGCAACGAGGCTCGGTGTCTAATGAATTTCCCAATTTTGCATTTACTTCTTAGCCATTATGTATTACAAATAGAACAATAGATAATATTTTGGATGAATTTAAAATAAATAAATCAAAATATAAATTTACAATGTCGTTCAATGATTAGAATTTTGCTGGCCGTCAGAATAAGGACATTAAACGCGTGCGAAAATGTTATAAAAACCTTGAGTACAGCACGTGCAAGCGGAAAAAATAAAATTCGCGCGCCTCGAATGCGAGGAGAGGGTGCGACACGTTTGCGAAACGTGGCCTGACAGTTATAAAATATATTATTCCAGTTTCCTTGCGCCATTCTTTACGCAACCCTTAATGGAGGGGGGACGGTGGCACATTGTCCTCCTTGCAAGCCGGTTCAACGCTTTTATTTTGGACGAAAATTTAGGAAAACATCGTAAAACCAAAATCAAGAAAAATTTAATATGTATAATAATTAATTATAATGTGATTTGTATAGAATTTACGAGTTACTTAAGGGTTGTCGTGAAGTTTAGGCAGTTACTAAATGGCTCATTATTCTTCTTACGATTGGCGATTTAGCTGTGTACAATCGATTGTCATTAATTTTGATCCAGCATGCAATTTTCGGGTCGCATACACTTTACTTGCAATGCAGAATTACAAGAATTATTGTATCAACTAAATTACGCTTTGTTATTGTAATTGAAATATTTTAAGGCAATTTGAAATAATTAGCTTACTTCCGACCACAAACTACAAATGCACCCGAGCAAAAGTCGAATAATTCGCGCATGAGAAGGTACGCAAAGTCATTCAATTGTAATTTTAAAATAACAATAACCATAAATGTGGCAAAATTAACTTTATGCTATTACACAAAATTCACATTGTATTCTTTGACGAGCAATTATCGGAATTGCAAAGAAATTTTGCATAGGGAATAAAAATATTCCCGTTTTATATATATTCCACCGAGAGACCGCGGTATTATCCTGAATCCTTACGATTTGCCTTTCTCTACGTGCTGCATAAAGCGCGTGCAGATACACAGGAGATGAATAAAATAAAAAGTGACACCGTTTCCGCGTTTATATAAATACCAAGATATACAGAAGCCCCGCCTGATAGAAATTTGAATATAATGCAATATATTACCGGAGCGGCATACTTTTCCTGTCATTCGCCTTTCTTCCGTCCCTCCCGATGGTGCCACCTTCATCATCCAAGTCATATTTCATTATATACGTCGATGACGGTGACAATAAGCGCCAAATCAAATCGCATCTGTTTTCGGGGAATTATATTTTAAACCAAAATAAATGTACACAAAAGAATATTGCTAAAAAAACACCAGAAGAAAAATCGATAAAAGAACTTGGCAACGAGAAAGAGTTGTTGGTTTTCGCCAGTGTAAGAAACGTTTAACGTGGAGCGTTATATTGGCAATAGCGCTGAATATAAATAAGGCGCTAGAGACGCACTTTTCTGACTGAACGAACGTGAATAATACGAACTGTGTATGTGTTCTGCAGTGTGTCAACGCCTCCACCAGAAAGAAAGAAGAAGACTTGGCGCATGGTGACATCAACGTTTTTTCGGGCGCGGGCAAGAAAATTGTTTTCTTTGCGCAGTTCACCGTGCGCGATAAAGACGCGTCATTGGCATTGTGCGCGCCCCAAAATGAACAACGTTGCGGCTCCGAGGAAAAGGAGCTACGTACGCAATGTCGGAAGTTATTTGCGACACTTTTTGCTCCGACCGATATACTACATCGCGTTCGGCGTACAACAATCATTGGTGGGTGGGGAATGGGGTTGAAGAAGAGGCGCATGTGTGCGGATACCAAACTGTCGCGAGCAGATTGCGCAAATGAGATGCGAACAACGGCGGCATCTCGACAATACGGAACGCGTGCCCTCCGCACACGCTCCACCCTTATGTTGCGGAAAGGGGCGGGGGGTGTAAATTAGAGTCGTGCACACATGCTGCTGCCAGCAACGAAACAATTACGCGTTTGAAGTGGTGCACAAACAATTTGGATTGTTCGGTTTCGGTCGGCTAAAAATACCATAGATATCGAAAATGGTAAGACTATAATATTAATGGAGCCACTAAAACTTTGTGTGACGATACCTGACGTGGACATTGCGATGGCCATCACCGGCAGGCGGACACTTCACGCATTTCGAGCGAGATGACCACATAAAGCATCCAGAAATAAAGTTCATAACTGTCATTCTCAATGTACTCGAAGCGCCGGGATATTGCTTTCCTTTTAGGACGTGTCGCAATACCTGTCGCGCGTACACATTATCCCTAACGCTATATCTCACGATCTATCGCGAAATGAAATAGACACGCGCGCGGGCAAAAAAGATATCTCGAGTGCTCCACGGCGAAATTATACGACGAATTTATATCCAGCCCTCCCAGCGGAATGGGATCATATCCACCGATAATGGACATAAAGTATCAAGAGCGGACGGCCACAACGCGGCTCGCGCTCATCTCATGTCCATCGATGCAGCAATGAACACAAATACACATAAAATGCGCTCCTCATTTCGTTGCGTTTGCACCCCCCGCATTTTATTAACGACGCCATCCTTCATCCTTCCCGCCGGTTATTGGCGGAAAATTGAAATCCGCCTTGCAAGGAACTGTATAAAAACGCCAACCGGCTGGCCGGGCTTAATGGCGATTTGCAATCGGCGCCGGCGAAAAACACACGAAAACGGAAACGAAGGCAATTCGATTGCGAAAGAAATTGAGTTAGGAGTCGGCGCCGCGCGTGAAACGCGATACGTATTAATTAAAAAGAGAAACCAAATCGACGGACGGCGCGGCGCATTGATTGCGAGCCGGTGTGTTGGTAATTCAATCATTTATTCATCAAATTTTCCTCTTTGTGGACACAAGAAAATCGAATGGTTTACACAACGAAACGTATTTTTAGATTGCGTACGGCTTTATCAACCGGCATTGGGTATATCGCGAATTATGTGAAATGAGGAGACAACAAACGCCACTGCAACATATTTGCTTTATGGGATTTATAAAAACAATGAATTGCCACTATGTACGTTGGTAGCGAGGTATCTAGTCGCGTAGTAGTTGCACGTCTCATATTGCTATTATAATTGTGCGCGCGTATAAGCTATCTGATTCCCGTCCTTCTGTGATCTTGCACACAACCGCTTTAAATGAAAATTAATGCGGCTTTGTTAGCGGAGTCGACCAGCGAGTATTCGCCGCGCGAGTGAGACGTCGGCGTCGTATTGAGGTCGGCCAGTAAAAGCGGGGGCGAATTTCATATGGGGTCTATTACCACCCACTCCCTGGAGGGCGGTCGGTGGCAGGTAATTCGCTGCTATAGTTTACGGCGCGCGCCGTGGTCGAAATTAGAAAATTGCCGCCCGCGCCGAATTTGTGCGTATTTCCATCCCGAAATGTTAGATCGGAAAATTACAGGTGGAAATGGCCTACATTACCCCAAATTTATAGATTACATACGCGTACCATGTATCCTTTGATCATTGTTATTTGCCTGAAGAAAATGTCTGCGGCAAATTATTGCTAAATTATACATTGCTTCAGGAAATATCACGTGTTCAAAAACGTGACAGGGTTGAACGCATAAGCATATTTCATAACGAAACCCGGAAAATACTATTCGAGAGTTGTGCAATCGCTACCTTGATTGGTAGACAATAACAAGCAATTATTATATTTCATTACGCACGTTATAATTAAAACCCCGTTGTTTCGTTATTATTAATGATGTGCGATAATTTTTTGTTGCATTTCAGCTCGTTACGCACGCACGTGCGAGGTGGTGCATTCGCATTCCATTTCACGCCAACGCTGGCGATTGTCCTACACAATTGTATTTAATTAAGCGATGGTTTGCAAGACAACGAGCGCGACGAAATAATGCGCAGCGCAATTTAGCGCGAATTTTGTCTGCAATGTCGTCGTTGTCGTCTACGCCCTTCCACTGCAAACGGGGTGTCAGTTACGTCGTGAAGCGTTTCGCGCACCCCCCCGGCCGACTATTAGCCAACGCTCGGCCGTCGCCACCGTCTCGTCGTTTTCATAAACGACCTCCCCCAACCCGCGCCAGCCATGCTACAATCGGTATAATGTTAACTATTATGACGTCTCTTCGAATATAATAATCAAATTAAAACTGTTATTAAGCGAAACGGAAATAAAAACTGCGACGGGAAAGTTTAAAAGTTACCTGTAACAAAGCAAAAAACAGCATTTAATTGCGCGAGGGAGTGTTAAATTCTTACAAAAACAATTACCAAGTTTACGATAACATTCGGCTAATACACTCTGCGTATGCGCCGGGAAATATATAACACGCATAAAATACCACCGCTTCTCCCCTTCTGCGTGCGCGCCCACACACACATGCCACCCGCGTTTGGAAACTGAATCATTAATTAGCCAACGTGTTGGCGATGGTTTTAATGAATCGCACTAAATGAATGCGCCAGAAGCAAGCAAAGGCAAAGGGGGGAAAGCGAGCGGACCACACCTCAATGCACACGCCGCCCTTTCCATTCGCCGCGCGCTTTGTTTTCGTAGACGATGAGAATGGCGGCGGCGCCGGTGCACACGTGTGCCTTCCCTGTCCGTTCGTTCGTTTCCAAGCGAATTAATATTAAATGTCGTAATATATCGCAATCGGAAGGGAGTCCTAATTTGGGTGTGCACGGTCGCCAGCATGCGCGACACACTCATGGCTAGTTTCGTTGTTTGGCTAAAGCTGCAATACGAATGGAAATAATGTTCGCATTGTAAGATCTAATCAATAACGTTTGAATTTTTGATTTAGCTTCTGCGGCGCGTATTTGAAAAGTACGCCTTTTGTGAGCACCCGAGATTGGAGTAGGTACTTACTTCGCCAGCGTAGCTCTTCGGCTTAAAATTGATCACCGCGCACAAATAGATTTGCATTTTATCTGCAAATTGAACCATTCTTCTTTTGCGGGCGCCGAGTTACTCTTCCTTATCGTGATTGCGCTTGTTTTGAGAAACCAGTCTCTTCATTAGCCCCGTTACTACAATTTCGGTTTACTGAAAGCCAACATCCTACCTAGTTGGTAGAATTATCCTGGGGTGGGAAAGTAGTCATGGAGAAATATGTTCGGAGAAAAACCTCGTCTGCTTATTGAGGATAGTTATAAATTTCACCCGCGTCCAGGAGAGTTGAAAGTTTAAATTGATTCTGCGAATAGATTTGCATGTTATCGCCAAATTGAATCGTTAATCTCTTCCACGCCAACGCCGACGATCCCAATTTCAAGCAAACATAAATATTTCGTTTAAAATATGGTCCCGGACGATAATGAGAGTGCCAAAAAAGCATTATTTGCAAACATTGCGTAGATTCTACTACAGCAAAAACATTTTTTCATCTTCTACATACTTTGCAAGCGCGTCGCGGTTATATCTGCCCATTTTATATTTTACACATACATGTCGTCGTCGTGGGGCAAACCACCCACCTTTTTCCGCTTGGCGCTACGACGCCGACGCTTTTATGCAAGGTATAAAATATAACGAAATGAAAGAGCCGGGAGCGGCGCGGCGGCCGCGCCTGATGAGAAACGAGGAGAAAGTGCGAGCGCACCCAGGACTGCTTCAACAATGCCGGGGTGTTGGGTGGAAGAGGGTGGGTGGTGAATAGCGCAAAACGAGAAAATAAGGTCGCGACCCGCCTGTCTCCGTGCGACCGACGCCTTTTGTTTTTATATCTTTTCTCGCAAGTAGCACAACGTAGGGAGGTAGCTCGCACAGCGTACGCAAATGAAAAGTGTGACCGTGGTGCCCATGGCGCCGCCGTTGCGTTGTCGAAAAGCTAGCACGGGCACGTTTCCGCTTCAAATCGTCATAGTTGGCACCGAAATTAAGTTTTCGATTGCCGGCCGAAAAGAAACCAGCTTATCGGCACATATCTGGCCCGAACGATTAATGAACGAGATTAATTTCGCTTTCGTTTCGCATCCCATTCATTCCGAGGGGCAAAAAAAAACGGTTACAAACCATTTGCTGACCCGTTACAACACGGGGGTGGATTGGCAACAAATAGCAGGACGAGTGTGGGTGTGCTGTTGTTATCAGAGACAGCGGAGCAAAATCACGCGCGCGCACAATCTATCTAAATAAAAAGCGGGCAACGACCAGAACAGGAAGGGCGGGCGAGAGAAATGTGCGTATGCCCACCGCATACAGCGAAAAAAAATCCACCCCAACAACAAACGCGAAATATACGAATGGCTGTCGAATTGGCTTCCGGCTGGTGTTCCTTTTATTGTTGGCCTGACCTCAGTCACCCACCACCGAACTGTTGGTGATGGTGGTGGTGGTCCTGTTATTGTTGTTGTTGTTTTGTTTTCGAGTGCTTTTGTTTCCACGTCCGGGAGCAGTATGATGGCATTTGATTTTCAATGATAAATGTGTTTTTTCTTGGAGGGGGAGTGGAAGAAAA
>JARJDR010005494.1:0-17132 GCA_030264135.1 Myllaena sp. GC000078 | reverse complement strand
AATCTCATTTAATTTACCACGTCTTTGTACAAAGGGAAATTTGGAAGCACCAAAATTGATCAAGAACTAGTAGACCGCTTTGAGAAAGTTACTGGCAAACCAGCACACCATTTCCTCAGGAGAGGCATATTCTTCTCCCATCGTGATTTGCACAGTATTCTGAATCAATATGAAGCTAAAAAACCATTCTACCTATATACTGGTAGAGGCCCCTCATCATCCTCAATGCATGTTGGCCACCTGATTCCATTCATCTTCTGCAAATGGTTACAAGATGTTTTTGATGTGCCTCTTGTCATCCAACTCACTGATGATGAAAAGACCTTGTGGAAGGATTTGAAGGTGGAAGATGCTATTAAGATGGGACTTGAAAATGCAAAAGATATCATTGCAATAGGTTTTGATATAAACAAGACGTTCTTGTTTTCTGATTTAACATACATAGGGTAAGTTATGAATGGATTGGTTTGAAATTGGTGCAATAATGGTTGTGCTTTTCAGTCAATGTCCAGAATTCTATAGGAATATGATTCGTATTCAGAAATGTGTGACATTTAACCAGGTGAAGGGAATCTTTGGTTTTGGAGATAGTGATGTGATTGGAAAGATTGCCTTCCCGGCCGTGCAAGCGACGCCTTGTTTATCGACAAGTTTTCCGAATATTTTCAACGGCAAGAAGCTGCCGTGCTTGATCCCATGCGCGATTGATCAGGATCCGTATTTTCGAATGACGCGTGATGTTGCTCCGCGACTGGGCTTCCAGAAGCCAGTACTGATGCATTCGACCTTCTTCCCGGCATTGCAAGGAGCAAAGACGAAGATGTCTGCATCGGATCCGAATTCCACGATTTACCTCACTGATACGCCGAAGCAGCTGAAGAACAAGGTCAATAAGCATGCATTCTCTGGCGGCCAGGCGACAGTGGAGGATCATCGAAAGTTAGGCGGCGATTGCAAGGTGGACATTGCGTATCAATACTTGACATTCTTCCTTGACGATGATGATAAATTGGAAGAAATACGTAAGAACTACACCAGTGGGGAGTTGCTCACTGGTGAATTGAAGAAGATTCTTATTGATACGTTGACGCCTGTTGTACAACAGCATCAGGAGCGCAGGGCAAAGATAACGGATGAAGAATTACAAATGTTTATGACGCCGCGCAAATTAAATTTTAATTGATAATTTATATGCTTAAACATACTAAATTAAATTGTATTTATTTGAAATGTCTTCATATGTATAGTACACCTTTCAGCACAGACGTTTAGAATTGCTACGAATAATTAGATTCTGATATTAGTCTAGGTGCTCAAAAACGTTGCTTGCTACAGATTGTCGCTTTCCCACTGCTGTGGACCCTCTTATAAATAAGTGTGTAACGCGTTGACATTCAGGTTCTAAACGAGTTGGTAAAACGGACCCATCACATCACTTTCAGTAAGAATTTGCCTTGCTGTTCGTTAAATAAATGCAATGTATCAGTTGATGTCAATTGAGTTTTTATCAGTCTAAAAAACGATGCGTTGGAAAGCGCAACTCTTTAGCATTCCGATGAAATGCATGTGACTTAAATTGGTTTAATAGTTTCGCCCAAATTTGCGATGCGCCATTTTGTGTTTTTTTCTGACTTCCTGCTTTCTTTGGTCCGATAAAAAGGCCCACATCTCCGTACTGAAGCGTCGCAACGATGCGTACTCGACTGTGTTGGAAAACGTAACTCTTTGGCCTACCGATAAATTGCTTGTGGCTTAAGTTGGTTTAATAGTTTCACCAAAATTCGCGACGCGAAATTTTGTGTATTTTCGACTTGCTTTTTTTTGTCCGACAAAAGGATCTATATCTCCGTTACGAATCTTTGCAACTGCAATTCACTGCCGATACTCCCAACAAAAATAATTTGTTTACATTTTATCCGCAATGTAGAAAGGAATGGTATGCTAGTATTCGTAGTCATATCACTCGACTTAAAAGTGGTTCCCTATTAGTTTTATCATTTCTGCCACGTGGTCGTCAGGGACAACCCTCGCCATTACTAAAATAACAACGGCCCAAACGTCTTTCACGTGCGTCAAATTTGTATGCCGGCAAAATCATCCATCAATATCCCACGAATTTTCGTTCAAGAACAAATCCAGAGTATCAGCATGGCCGAAACCGCGCTAAACGCATTGCCGCCCGGCGCCGGCACCGGCGGCGAGGGCGACAAGACCAAGTCAGGCCGCCAAACGCATTTGCATCGCCAAAACAAGTCATTGAAGCGCATTGTATGAATTATCTCCAATCATTCCACCCCCCAAAACTGAGCAATCTAACATATTCCAGCCGCCAATCGTGCATCCGGAGCACCTCACCGTCGTGTACCTGTACAACAACGACATCGAGAAGATCAGCGGGCTGGAGAAGGCCGTCAACGTCAGCACGCTGTATCTGCAGCACAACAAAATCAAGCTCATCGAAAACCTCGGCACTCTCACCAACCTGCGCAAGCTGTTCCTCGGCCACAACGAGATTACTGTTGTGGAGAACCTCGAGGCGAACATCCTGCTCGAGGAGTTGCACATCGAGAAGCAGCACCTGAAGAAGTGCGATTGCGTGTGCTTCGATCCGCGCACGATCTACGCGCTCTCTGCATCGCTGCACGTGCTGGACGTGACGCAGACCAATATCAAGAGCGTCTACAGCCTCATGCCGTTGAGTGCGCTGCGCGTGCTCCATGCCGGCCGGAACAAGATTACCGAGGTTGACGATATCATGGAGACCATTCAGTACTGGTACTATTTGTACGAGGCGACGTTCCTGGGCAATCCCGTGGCGAAGAAGCATCGTTATCGTGAAATGTTGATCGGGCACACCATCAGATTAAGTAAGTAACAATTGCAATTCATAGGAAAATGTTAAGTAACTGAAATTTTTAGATATGCTGGACGGTAAACAAATTAGTCATACGACACGCACGTTCATTAGGAACTTTGAGGAGGAACGTAAGAACAAAGCTAATCCTTCGGTAAATTTGACTGAGACATATCCGGGTAAGTTATTGCCATGGATTGCATAGAAATTAATTTGGGATTTTATTAGAATTACCGTCGAACTATCCCAAGGCGATCCAGGAAGCAGTGTCTTCGTCCATTATCAAAACAGGACTATCAAATATGACGGTGACCAGTCATGTTCCATGGAAGCAATGTAAGTAATAGTTTGTAGTTTAGATGTAATTCTATTAGCCGGTTGATTTTCAGTACCCAAACGTGCCATGCCGAAAAGAGCATTGAGACGCAATCAGGAAGCGATGACGTCCGAAGAGGCAAAGAGTCTCTTTCCGATGAATCTCTAATCTTGTACGCGTATTGAAAATGCCTCTGATAAATCACTTTCAACGAAAATAAAGACTATTAATAGAATTTATACAATTTATATATACTTAATATTGTGATACGAACAAAACAATGTATTTTAATCATCATATAATTTATTAAATCAAAAACAAATAGAAACAATTACTTTCTTGCCCGATCGTATGTATATCCATAATATATAATATTTCTACGGTTTGTTTTCTTGTTAGTAATTTGTATCAATGTTCAACTGCTGCGCATTTGTATTCTACGAACTAAGTTAATGTTTAAATCTTAACCAATTTAGATTTTATTTATAATAATATCGAGTTGTTGCCCTTTATGTTTTTTTTGCGGTGTTGGTTGTGGTTAGTGTTCAATACAAAAGCGATAATATATCGATACGAATAATAAAAAAGATTGCTGATCGCACATGCATATGAAAATTACACATTTAAAATTACGACAAAAGCAAATCTCGCAACGAATGCATTTTAACGCAAAAAAAAAATGAGAAAGCGAATGGAAAATGTTTGGTGCGGTTGTGTTTTACTCGAATTGTGTAGTGTGGTGTTTGTGTGTGATAAATTACAACGTTATATTTTATCGTTTTGGATCCATATACATATCAATTCATATATCATATTAGCATCGATAAGATCATTATCGAATCTCTATATAATAATTTCGCTCTCTCAATTATTTCATATTATATTCATATATATTCAAATATTCAATTATATATTATATGTACTCCAATTTATTATCAATCGGCTTTTACAATACCGTATATCGACGACTGATCTAGAACTTTTCAAAGAAAAATGTATCAATCATTTAATAGTACTAGATACATTCGTAATTGTAATTAATCTTTAATGTTGCACTGCATTTTGAACACATGTCTATCGTCAATTCTATATATCAAGCCCCTGCTTTGCATCATTCTTTATATGCGCTCATAGATTGACAGCAAATGAAATCGAAGCACCCAAAGAAGAATGTCGAACAACACGTGTTCTATTTTTGTCTGACAAGTTGTTTTTGTGAACGCATTAGATAGTTAATATATAGACGTATAAAAATGCAAAATCTAAAGCTGCTAGTAGTCACAACGTTTTGCGGATCTGTTAACTTTTTTGATGACTTGATGCAACATAATCATCGTTATGGAAATTTAGTAGTACGTTCAAAAAATTAGAAACAAAATATAAAAATAAATTTTCGATAAAAATCCAACACAATGTTGTTTGATTGATTAAAAAGCAACAAGAAAAAGAGAGACTTTTCAACTGTGAAAATCAGAGCACATTTAACTTGTTCGAGTGGTGTGAATGTCAAAAAACCTAAACGCTAATATGCTAGCCTACAATTCTTTCGACAAATAAAGTATTCGAAATTGGAGTAGAACTCAATCGGGCGACGATACGCACGGCTCACTCGTCGTAATTTACATTTTCGGATCAAAACCCGCCTCTTAGCAAAGATGATTATTACTGTGGCGGTGGCGGCTGTTGTTGCTGCTGCTGCTGATTCGCCTGTTGCTGCTGGATTTCAATCTTCTCCACGGTCATGTCGGGATTCATGGCCGTCGCCTCTTGGATAGCCTCCGCCAGCGCGCGATCGTGATCGATTGGATCGCCATCCGATTGGATCGTTATCTTTTGCTCAACACGAGTTTCCACGACGCCATCACGTTCCGTCTTGTACTGCAGAAGAAAATAAGATAAGAAATCGAGTTGAAAGGGTGATATGGGCAACGCACCGTGATTGTTTCCACGGTACGCGTCTTGGAGGAGATGGTCTGCGAGCTGACTATTTCGCCAGTTGCCGAATAGGCGCCGTCCTCGGAGGTGAGATGCACCTTGCGCGCTTCCGTCGCCACGACGGGCACGTTTGTCGTGCTGGTACGCGTGATGGTTGGATCGCCGCTGTAGACGACCGTGTCGGTGTGCACGATGCTTTCGGGAAGATTCTGCATTGCGAAACAAAAAAATACACTCATTACCAAATCCAATTGATCACTCGTTCATTGTTCCCCATTTGTAAGAATGTATGTAGGTTTGTACTTGAATTACAATGCAATAATGCAAAATGCAGACAACTAAATTCAACTCCAGTCGAAAAACTCGTATCCATGCGAATATAACAAAACAGTAGCAGACTACCTAAACTTACCTTGTGGAAAACATTTTCATAATATGGATGATTTGGGTCGTCGGGTGGATCAATGGGTGTGCCCGAATCGCCGGAACTCGTCGAGCTAATACTGTCGCGTCTGCCCAACTATCGTTTCGCAATCACAAGCCAAACGAGAAAAACAACGTGCCATGCAAAAAATAGATTAATAACAAAACTAAAAACTATACAGAATGATGCAATTGAATAAAATTAGAACAAAACTGATAAATGGTTTGTCTTTCGAACACAGACGCTCTTCGATTAGTAAGTAGTCTGATCGATAAGTGTTAGTTTTAATCGCTTGAGAAATGGTTCGGACCTGATCGCCACTGACGACGGTACTCGTCGTCTTCACCTCCTGCGTGACGGTACGCTGCTCCTGTCTGGTAGCGCTCGATGTCATGGAGTGCGCCACCGTTTTCTCCTCCAACTGCTGTGTGCGCGCATTTGTACCGAGATCCTCATGCGTGGTCGCCGTGCGCGTTGTCACCGCGCGCGCGGTCACAAAAGGCGATTTACCGTCTTCGTTCAACGCATCAGCCTTTTGTGCCCACCCCCAAATCATAACGAAACGAAAGAAAAAAGAAAAAGAAAGTCAAACAAAAACAACTGAAACGTGATCGCGGACAACGGTACCTTGTTCACTTGCGTGGAGAACGTCACCTCGCCGGTGCGGCCATCCTCGATCTTCTCTTCGATGTTCTGCGTAACACCGTCCTTGTTCTTCGTCATAATCTGCTTTGTGGTGGTCTTGACTACGACTGGCGCGCTCTTGCCGCCCTTGCTCTGCACGCTCAAATTTAGCATGTCCTTCATGCTATCCGCCCCGTATTGGTTAACGTCGTCGTCGCTGCTCTCCGCGCCCGAGCTGTCGCCGTCGCCTTTCGCGTACGTGCGCATCTCTACCTTGGTGTCCTTCAGATCGGAGAAGTGCGACGGATCGATCTGCGCGTAGTTGAGGATCAGCTCGCCGGTGATGGGATCGCGGCGCGCCGTCTCCGGATCGATGTTGCCCGTCTGCGGATCGATGTGGCCCCACTCGGTGTGGATGCGGCCGGTAACCGGATCGATCTCGCCGGATAGCGTCAGCACCTGCTTCACCTTGGTGTTGGCGCTACGCACCATCGGGTCGTTGGCGTCCACCTGCACCACCTTGCCGGTCACCGGATCGATCATGCTGTACATGTACAGCGTTTGCGTCGAAATCTTCTGGATCTTGCCCGATTTCGGATCAATTTGACAGCACTTCGGGTCGATCTCTTTCACGCCCTCAGCGCCGTCGTGATGCGACACCAGATAGATGCGCACGATGATAAACTTGCCGGATTTTGGGTCAATTTTGCCGTACTTGGTGAAGATCTCGCCGGTGGTTGGGTTAATCTCCGCGTGCGAATACAAAGCATCGCCATTCTCGTCCGCATAGCCCGTCTTATTGTACACCTGCTTGTTCTCTGGATCGACCACGATGATCGTCGGATCTACCTTGGCGGTCTTCGAGATGTTACTCGTCTTCGGGTCCTGATAACCGTAAATGGTCACCATGTATCCGGTGATGGGGTCCACTTGTCCGGTAGTAAACACATTCCGCTTCGACGTATCATCATGATGACTCAGTGTCCACACCTGATTCGTCTTCGGATCAATTTTGATCTTCTTCACGTCCTTCTGATTGAGAATTTCACCCGAGGCGGAGACTTCCGGTTCGGAGATAAGAATCGAAATGACACGACCATAGTTCGGATCGTGTTTATTCGTCTTCGGGTTCGTGTAGCCCTTGAAGATCATGTGGCCAGAATTGCCGTCGACAATACCCTGCTTCACATCCTGCTTGCCCGTCTTCGGGTCCACGAAGGTCAGCGTGGATTTCACCGGATCTATCTGGCCGTATTTCGTATCCACCGTATTGTTGTACGGATTAAACAAGCCCGAAGATACATCCGGCACGATGTTCTTCACGTCGACCGTATTCTTCTTGGGATCAACCTTGCCCATAAACGAGACCACCTGCACTTCCGGTTCCACCTCGTTGCCGATCTTAATAATCTGTCCGAGATCGTTATTCTCGACGCCCGTCCGCGGGTCCAGCACTCCGTGGCTGATATGAATGTTGCCATCGCCATCCACCTTCAACGGATGCGTCACTGCCTTGCCGCTTTGCGGATCTTTGCGCGTGATGATCATCAGTGTCAAATTAATCACGCCATACTTGGTGGTTATGTCACCGGTGGCGGAATTCTTCTTCGCGTTGGTCGTTTCCATACGACCGTTCGCCTCCAACTCGCCAGTTTGGGGATCTTTCTTAGCAGTGATCGTAGTAACCTCCAGCACAGGATCAGACTGACCACTAATTGCCAACATTTGCACTAAAGAATTGTCCAACTTGCCAGTCTTCGGATCAGTGACGCCTTCAGTGACGTAGATTTGTCCGGAATTCTCTTGTAGTTTTGCGGTTTTTGCCTCGACCTTGCCCGTCTTTTGATCGTTCAAAATCAATTTATTGTTTTTGGGATCGAGTAGACCGTACTTGGTTTCGATAAGACCGGTCTGCGGATTGAGATAGCCAGTGGATTCTTCGATGTGTCCCTTCTCTGGATCTGCAACACCGGTCTTCGGGTCCAGTTTCGTGGTAATGACGCAAATTTTAACGATTCGTTTCTTTGGCGGCGGCGGAGTGGTCGGGTCTTGCGCCTGTTTCAGGCCAACAATCGAGAAGATTTGACCGACGTTCGGTTCAATTTGGCCGGTTGTAGGATCAATGATCTTGTTGCCAACGGTGTAAATCTGGCCGGTTGTGGGATGTACGCGTCCTTCTACAATCTCCTTTTGACCCGTTGTCGGGTTCTGCGTAACGATCGAACCAGTCTTGGGATCAATCATTCCGTATTTGGTTTCAATCTGCCCAGTCTTCGGATCGAGTATTCCGGTGAGCTGCTCCTCCGTGGCGTTGTCCATATCAACCTGCTGCGTCTTCGGGTCCTTCTTCAGAGTGATGACCATGATTTTCACTATGCGATGGCGGGGAATCGGTTGGCCTGTAGAGACGGTCGTCGTCGTCGTTAAAACCTCCTTCACAGGCGACGCTTGACGGACTGACGGAATGGTCTTAACAGGGGAAGCTTGTTTCACCGACGTAGGTTGCCTAACCGGTGATGGTTCCTTTGCTGGAGCGGTCTTAATCGAATCTTGGCGGACTGGCGGCGCCGGTTTGGACGGCGTGATTTGCTTCACTGGCGACGACTGTTTTGCGACCACTTCCATTTCTTCTTCACCAAACTCCGGCTTCATAATATCGGCCATAGTTGGTTGTTGCGAGGTGACGAAATCAATGTTC
The DNA here is from genome assembly GCA_030264135.1 of Myllaena sp. GC000078. NCBI lineage: Eukaryota > Metazoa > Arthropoda > Insecta > Coleoptera > Staphylinidae > Myllaena > Myllaena sp. GC000078. The sequence continues at coordinate 8,281 of JARJDR010005494.1, read as the reverse complement.
GGTTCAGTCACATGCACCGAAATGGCACGCCCGCAGTGGCTATCAACTTTGCCTGTCTTTGGATTGACAAAGCCGCCCTTAAACACCAACTCGCCATTGTTGGGATCAACATAGCCCTGACGCTGCTCTTGCCTGCCACTCTTCGGGTCCTGCATTAAGAGGGTTTCCGCAGTTGGATTCAACACGCCATATTTCGTGTAGATCAGATTTTTATCGGAATCGTATAATCCTGCCGAAGTATCCGTTTGGCCAGCATTCTTCGGATCAATGACATTCTTCTTCGAGTCCAGCTTACCAACGTAGGTGGTTATTTGCACCTCAGGATCCACTTCCTTCCCAATTTCAATGAACTGCACACAGGAAGGATCCACCTTACCAGTCGCTGGATTGGTAACTTCGCCAACCTGAATGCTGCCGTCCTTGTTCAGTGTCACAGGCTTCTCGGTAACTTTACCGGTTTTCGGGTCTTTAAACGTCAATCGCATTAGTTTCAAGTTGACGGTGCCCTGCTTGGTAACGATCTCGCCGGTGTTCGAATTGATCCTACCATTCGACGTTTCCACCCGTTTGGTGGACGGATCAATGTTACCGGTGGCAGGCTCCTTCTTTCCGGTCGTAATCGTGACAGCGTACACGGGCTCTTTCGGATCCACCACATTCATGACCTGCATTAGATTCGCATCCACTTTTCCACTCTTCGGATCGGCAACATTGCTATCAATGAAGATCTGACCAGTGGCCTCGTCCATTCGAATAGCATTAGTCGACGTCTTCCCCTTCGAGTCCACCTGCTGGATAGTCTTCTTTCGCGGATTGATGTTTCCGTACTTCGTATGGATGATGCCGCTATGTGGATCCACGGTCGCGTTGAGTTTCTCCACTGTGCCCTTTTCGGTGTCGATCTTGCCGGTTTTCGGATCCTTCTTTGCCGTGACCACCAGAATTTTGATTATGCGTTTCTTGGGCGCCAAAACGCATTCGGGTAGTGCGGTGCCTTTTAAAGACGACTTCTTATCGGCAACAATGCTGACAATCTGTCCCGCATGCTCATCGCGCTCGTCCGTCTTTGGATCGAGGACCGGTCCGGGAAATACAATTTGGCCGGTGTTCTTATCCAATTTGCCTTGCACGGTTTCAGATTTACGCGTTGCTGGATCCATAAACGTAATCGTGTACTTTTCGGGATTGATCAAACCGAATTTCGAATCGATCTCACCGTTGCTGTGCAATACGCCAACCGTTTGATCAACATGACCATTTTCAGTATTCATCTGTCCCGTCTTTGGATCCTTCTTGCACGTGATGACCATCAATTTAACGAATTCTCCAGTTGGTTCACTGATAGGCTTTACAGGTACGACTGGACTAGCGACCGGTATTGCCACAGGACTCTGTGATTTCCGAACATCCGCCGATTTCTCGGCAACCGGCTGCACTTGTTTCGGCTCTTCGATCAGTTGTCTGATATCGGGTTCAACGTGGTTCTCCTTGAAGTCTAGTGCAATTGTCCTACCAAAATCCTTATCAACCTTACCGGTCTTAGGGTTATAAATTTGTTTAAATAACAAATTGCCCGTCTGGGGATCCTTCATACCTTGCCGCACCTCAGCTCGGTTATTTTTGGGATCATAGAAAGTGAGTGTTTCATGCACCGGATCATAAACACCATACTTGGTGTAAACTTTAGCACTGCCCGGGTCGTACAGTCCGATCGACTTTTCCGAAACAGCACTCTTCGGATCCATGCCCTTCTTGTCGATTTTACCGCACACTGAAGTAATCTGTGCTTCGGCATCAATCTCCTTGCCAATCTGCAAGATTTGACGAAGGTTACCATCGACATTTCCTGTTACCGGATCGGTGACGCCGGTGAGAATAATGACGTTGTTATTGTCGTCGAGCTGAATTGGTCGCTCAACTAGTTTATCGCTATTCGGATCCTTGTGAATGATGACCTTCTTTTGAACATCAATCAGCCCAAATTTAGTAGCAATGTTTCCTGTTTTGGGATCAACGCAGCCATTGGAAATTGCCTTGTGGGACTTGGCCGGATCGATTTGGCCAGTCTTGGGGTCAACCTTTGCAGTTACCGACGTGATTGGCACGATTGTATTTCCCTCGGCACCCAATTTAATTATTTGTCCCAGGTGCGCATCGACCTTGCCGGTTTTCGGATCAATCACGCCATCGTTCACAATCATCTGCTGCATCGCATCGTCCAGCTCCAAATCACGCACGTCAGCTTTGCCGGTCTTCGGATCTTTGATCAGAATCTTCTTGTTGGTGGGATCAATGGTGCCATACTTGCACTCAATTTGTCCCGTGGACGGATCAAGAACGGCGGTGAGGTACTCCGGCGAAGTCTTCTCGGCCTCGATACGATTCGACTTCTGATCCTTCTTGCCCGTAAAGACCGTTATTTTGACAATACGCTTTTTGGGTAAAATTGCCAATGGTGTTGCGCTGACGTTGGCATCCTTGCCGCCCAGCGAAATCACCTGTCCCATGGTGGTATCGCGCTTTCCCGTCGCCGAGTTAATAACGGCCCCGTGCGTGATGATGATTTGCTTTGTTACAGGGTCGATATGGCCTTGCACCACCTCCTTCTGACCGTTCGTCGGATCCGTGATCACCACAGTACCGTTGGACGGATCGATAAGGCCGTATTTGGAGTCAATCAAACCGTTCTTCAGATTCTCGGTGGCCGATGTGATGTCCGAATGCGCGTTCTCCAGGTCCAACCGTCCCGACTTGGGATCCTTCTTGCACGTGATGACGAACAATTTAACCGGTCTCGTGTTGGCCGCATCGATTGGAATGACCGGCACCGCATCTTTGGCGTATTGCTCGCGTTCGATAAAAGCGGCCGAATCGCTCTTCGGGTCTTTGCCGGGTCGTCCGATCACCGCACGGCCAGCGACCGGCGACAGCTCTTTACCCTTATTGCGCAGCTTATCATCGGCGCCGGGCGCGTAATTGAATGCCAGCCCCGTGGCGCGTTTCGTGGTGGGTGACTGCTGCGACTCCGGTTCCGAGGTGGGCGTGGTGGGTTTCTCATAAGAGAAGCCACGCGTGTAGGGTTTGCGTGGGGTTTCCGCATCTTCAGCCGCCTCATAATCATAGGATTTCGTGTAGCCAGGTAGTTGAGGTGAGCCCATCGGAGGGCCGCTTTCCCCGCCCTGCTGCTGCTGCTGTTGCTGCTTAGCATCGTCTTGCGCCTTTTGTTTTTCGGCGGCCGCTTTTGCTTCCTTCTCCTTCGATTTCTCACGCTTTGAACCGAAAGATAGGAGACCCGGACTCTGCGTATTGGGTAAATTTGGGAGAAAAACATGCGTGAAAACTAAATACAAATACTGAATACAACTAAATAATACGATCACAACGTCTCCTCTAATAATTACACTATTCATATAGGAAATACGAACGACTACGTTAAACACGTATGCACAATATCATGGTTTTGTCATCCACTGTGATAAACACTATAAATAAGCCCGCAGCGAAAAGTTGACCGCAAAAAATAGCATACCGGAAATGCAACAAATAAAGGCATCCGCTTGATAACAACAAGTAAATCATTTCCGCGACCGATATGGTAATCATAAAGATGTGGGCGACCACCTATTTTATTTTATGTACCTTTGATTTCTCCTTCTTGCTGGGCGAGCGTTCATGTTCTAGGTGTGATTCGGTATCGGTACCGTTCTGATCGCCATTCTGAGCTGCCGCATTCACATCGACATTTTCCTTGTCCTTGTCTTTGTCCTTATCCTTCTTCTTGAGAAGTCCAGACGGCAAAACAGCGACGCCGCCGATCGGTTTCTGTGCACAAATGCATACATCGCAATCAGTAAACTGACTCACTGGTGTTTTTAAACTCAATAAAAAGCGGCAAACGAGCACAAGAGAAGCATCGTAATAACAAAATTCTAGAAAAAGAGTCAATGCATTTCAAAATAACAGGAATAGTGAAGAAGATTGTGTATCTGGCACCGTAATGATTACGAATACAAAACGACTAACTAAAACATGTTCAGTAAAGTAAAAAACAAACAATCAACAACGCCAAAAATTGATACGATCGGAAATGAGCATCGAGAAGAGAAGAGTTGAGTTAAAACAAACACCTTCTGATTCTTATCGGCAACGTAATGCCCCTCCATCGAACTGGCTGAGCTAATCGATCCGGTGCCGACGCTATTTCTCCTCGCCAGCTATGCGCACGGACGTAGAAAAATGTTATTCACAAAATTCCCCCAGCCAAAAAAATGAGTGTTTATGTCTTATGTTTCATCCTTGAATTTTTAGGGAATAAAACAAAAGGAACCACGCTTTGAGGGGTTGAAAAAACTTCTCCGACAACGCGGAAGCCACTGACCTTATCCTTGGGTTTCTTCTCCTCCTTTTCCTTCTCGCGTTTATTGCCTTTCTTTGCCGGCGAGCCCTCGATCTCCGGTATGTGCTCGGGTGGGTGAGACATCGTATGTCGTTTATTCGCTTCGTTAAAGTCGTCCTCGGGAAGTCCTCCAAGAGCTGAACAAATATTACCTGGATAGTATTTGGAATTGGTTGCGAAAGAGAGTTAGAGCTCACCATCCATGCTTCTCGATGCCAGCCGTCTTCCACTCAGACTCCTCTCAAATTGCGGCGGTTGCCGATCGATGGGCGTCTTCTTCGTCTCGTAGTGCGTGCGCCCCGAATACCTAAACTTCGAACCCAGCCGCGGGAAGAGCGACGACTTCTGGTTGGCTTCAGGCGACATCAACCGGAAGAACGTATGATGTTCAACGCACGTCTTCCACAGCTTCTTCGCCGCACGATGGTTCGCCAGCTTGAAGCCGATGGTCGATTCGAACTGCTCAAACTCGCCCGGCCGGATCTTGATGTAGAAATTGTAGCGCTTATAGCTGATCTTGAGAATCTTCGGCCAGGCGAAGCGATTGATGCGCAACCGATCGCGATGCACCAGTAGGCCGGAGGCGCACACACCCAGCATAATATCCACGCCCTCCGAGTCCTTCGCCGCATGCAGATCCACGCCGTACATCGCCAGCTTCTTTGCGTTCTCCAGATAGTGCAGCTCCGCCTCGGCGGGCGTCTGCCCTTTGTGCGTGCGATGCAGTTCGATCACCTTGTCGGTGAGCTCAGCGTTTTGATTTGGCGCAAACTTAAAGTCCTTCAAATAGGTGCGCCCCATCGCGTCCGCATCGTAGTCGCCGACCTCCGACTGCACGAGGAACGAGCCGAGCAGCGCGTGCGTGACAAACGAACACGGCAGCTTGTTGTTGAGAATGTCGTTGCGTATCTGCAGGCAGAGCTGGTAGCGCGTGATGTCCTCCTGCAGCTGCGCCGGATCGGGCGGATAGAACTTCACTTCGAACTTGAAGCGCCATGGCTCGCTCTTCATGAACTTTGCGATGCGCTTCTCCAGGTCGAGCCAGGTGTGCGGGTCGTGGCGGTCGGCGTACGCCAGCCCGAAGTAGTCCTTCTCGATGAGGTTGAGTGTTTCGCACACCTTGTCGAGCAGGTCGTGACCCTTCGCTTTCGGCTGGTGGAGGACAGTAAAACATTGCTTACAAAACGAGATTCAAGTCCGAGGAAGAGGTCTTACGTCGATGTAGACGTCCATCACGTTCCCGTCGAGCATGGTAATTTGGGCGTGCGCATTCCTTCCGCTTGACTTTGCAACGGTCTTGCCCTTGGAGGGCGAAGACGCTGCTTCCGTTTCGGCTACCATGTTGCTACGATCTGCAACCAATTAGTACACCGTTATTTTCCACTAGTATATCGGTTTTGAGTATTTACAAGACATTATGGTTTCAAAGCCAAATGCAGACTGAATTCATTCAACGGCACTAGGCAAGCGCATATCGACTTTGACTCGTTTTATTAGTGGCGGCAGACGTCGCGGCGCCTGCGTTTCGCGATGACGCCATAAGCGCTCACCCTACCACCCCCGTGGCGAACCGCTTGTCAAGCAAATCAAGAAAGACCCGCAAATGGAAATTAAATGATCGACAGAGAGGGTAAGTAACCGTTGATTGAAAAAAAAGGAAAGGAAAGAAAAGAAGTTGATGACATGAAGGAAAATAGTAGAAAATTACTTGTGTAAACGAAGTGAAACGAAATTGACGAAGAGAAATGAGGCAGATTACGTCGGCGACAGGAAGAAGCATGGAGGGTGATGTATGAGGAAAATGTGGAAATACAAGGAAATTGCATCAACTATTTAAAGAGTTCAATATTAAACCCAAGAAAGTGAAAAACTTAAGTTTTCTTTCTTACGGAATTAATGAGAATCTCAAGTATTATTCGAACAAAACGATAGTTAGGTACGAGGTGTGAATCCAAAACACACACTCTAGTTAAAGTAAGAATCAAAACGAAAAGATGAAGCATTCACATCTTGCCTTTAACCTAGATTTAGCATATCATAGTAAGCAAGTAGACGACATAGGCGTTTGGAGAGGTCGTTCGCCTTGCCTCCTCATCGCTATTATTCTATATACTGCGCATCTATTCAATGCCGGTGCGCTTCGCCTGCTCTTCTTCCTCATTAGGGTTCTTCTCGCGTTTTATTACGCCTTGTGTGCTACAAGATGCTAGACACTAGATGACTTCAGTTGAGCATACTTCGCATGAAAATTTAGAGTATGTAATGATGCATAAGCACCAAGTACTTTGCAGTAATAACGGAACAGTTGCGTTCATTATAACAACATTAAGCTACACACAAACAATGTCATTTATTGTTTGCAAACGAGAGCATTTTTGCACAATTCAAACATTATTACGTGTGTGCAAACTTTAAGCCACTTTGGTTCAGCCACTCAATACCATGATTGGGAATGATGAACAGTGATCTGTCAAATGAAACCCAGCGGAGTAATCGTTGATTGAATAATTATTATTAAACTTTGCATCTTATTAATTTGTCCTTCAAAGTACGAACCAGTCAGCATTCAATTCATAAGTTCAATAAAATGTACGTATTATTGTACAATCAAACTCATTGTCAGTGTCATTGCCGCTACAAAGTTCTTTGTACGCGTTTATCGACCGTACTTGCGCGACAGAATACCTACAACCCACACTTGAAAAGCGGCTGCGGAAACGGATGTAATATAAATGATGTATGAGGTGTTGCGCATTAGGTCATTAGGTACGCATCAGATATAGTGAAATTTAGATGAATATCACTCCAACATAAGCCTCACAATGAGAAAGTTTCAAATTTATTGCAACAATATGTATAAGTTCCTATGAAAACGTTGCAAATTTATAACATAAAAATTAATGAGACGTGAATTTCATTTTGTTTTATTTTTTGTACGATTTACTGCCGTATTTTGAACGTTGTTTCATAACAGACACAAGAAAGAATATTACAGGAACCAACCACATGGGAGTTCTTCAATTTAAATAGTGACACTTAAACCTTTATGCGGCGCCAGTCACCAAACCGCACGACAACCTCGTAGCTCGCCGTGCCTCGCGAAATGAAATCCAAAAGAGCAACCCAACACACAGTCATCTCCATAAAGGCATGAATTGATCACGAGCAACTTGGAACTGGATCGTGAACGGTACATTCCACTTGTCGCGACGATGCAATGCACCTGTCGATGTCGCGCCTGCGTTTGCAATCATATACAAAATGATTGAGTGAAACCTTTTTATGTTTATCGTACATACGATGACATAATATTCATATAACGATTTAATAACATATAACAAGGCCCCATTGTTGAGAGCAAAACAATAATGGGAATCAGAAACACAGCCAATTTTAGGCAGTTCTTAAATCGGAGAGAACAGCAACAGCGATGTAATATTTTTTTATAACGCAAAACCATATAATACCCAAGCGGCCAACCGTCAAAATGAACGCGCCGGAAAGCGCGAGTTAACTTATTTTTAAATGTCTCGCTCATCGCGCGCGTGCACGCTAGAAACAAGGTCCGGGTAGATATTAAAATTCAAGCAAATACCTAAGTAAAAGTGGAATTCGCGCACAAAAATAATATCACGATCAATAAACTACGGCCGCAAAACTAGGTAGGTTTATACGGAATGTCGGTTTTCATTTCTCAATGCGATCGTAAAACTGCACGCGACCATCGACAGCGGAACCGAAACGACAAAGAAATGAATGCCAGCGAGCGACGACATCGAAGACGAATTCTTTCTGTCGCCATTATTCGCGCGGCAAACCGGAAATAATGGTTTCACGCCGCGTTGCGCGCGCAAACGTTTAACGAGCGCCTCAACGGAAATGCCT
>JARJDR010005489.1:0-11901 GCA_030264135.1 Myllaena sp. GC000078 | reverse complement strand
TTGGGAAAGGTCGGTAATAGCTGCTGCACTTTGCATATTTTTCTGGCCGAAAAGGTTGGCTTTATTGCGGTTACCCGGGTTTATGAGGGTAAATTTTACGAGGGTACTATTGTAAAAATTCCAGGTAGTTCCTTAGCAACTGAGCTTGCGTGTACATCGGCACAATGAACGTGTACGTTGATGCGTTTGACACTCGCCACATCCCGCATCATTAATTCATTTAATATAAGACGTGTGTATGCGTGGCGCGTGAGACGTTCTCGATATTCTTCACTTCGAAAAACTAATAATTTATAAAAGCTAATACGGCTCTCAGGCGTGTAGTGTAGAATGATAATAGTACGTACGATGTCCCATGTCGATCGATCCCTCTCTCGCGCGAGCTCGTCATCTCAGTGCGCGTGTGTGATCGGACGCGCGCGCGGGAATCAAATAATGATGATTCTCGAAAGATCGTTATTACAAATCTCTTTAAGGGAGATGATAAATGATCGCAGGACGCGCCTGTGCGCTCCGTGATCTATTGATTAGCTCGTTAAGCAGCCTCTCGCTCGCCACCATCTTCGTCGCACCGCGGAAGATGATGTCCAAGCGTCCAGCCCTGCAACATACGGAGCATGCCGGTTACAATGCGACGTCGACATCCCGTCGAGCTATTGTCGCTCTGGTGTGCTTCCTCTGGGTGGTAAAAATTTCTTTATCTCCTATAAACAATCTAATTTTTATAGTGTGTTCATTCATTATCCACCATGTTGGTTTTGGCCATTCGAGTGCGTATTTTTTTCACCCCATCGCGTGGAGGGAAAAATTCAATCAACAGTAAATTTCAGGACAACGCCAACGAAACAAATCATTTTCATTTAAATAAAGCGTCGTGTGGCATACAGGAAATTATAATAACAGCCCAAACGTGGGGCGGGGTGGTGCAAGCGCAATTCGAAAATCGCGCACAAACGCGTAATGTATCGGTGGGTTCGTCCACGATTTAATTTCCGAAAAGCATACACTATCATAATTAACGAATATATCATCTCGACGCCGACGTCGCGGAGTGGCGGACGATGAATTAACACCCCTTGCTCTGGGCGCGCGCGCTATCACGGCGTGTTGAATGTGTTGTGTGCTCGCGAAAGGGTTAATAATCGGGTCGCAACGAAATGAACGATACTCTCTCCCGCAAACCGGCCGACCGTCCTGCCTAGTGTTTTAACTCGTCGCTGTTAATTTCCTGCGCGTGCACACCACCACCGCCGCCGCCGCCGCCGCCGTTGTGTTCTGTAGGTGCCCGCCCGTTTATTTACATAATTGAGTCGTAATTGTTAAATGGTGTGTGCGCCACCGCCCTCCGAATGAATCTGCCCTCCATTTACATATTTGTCGGGCGCTCTTCTTCACCGCCTCCTGAAAACCGAATGAACAATAATAAATTACAAGCGGTTAAATTACAAAATTAAGTAAGTTTTTATTTTGCAGCACTGCACAGCAATCATTATCTCATTAACGGCGTCGCCACCGGGGGTGGTTGCGCGCTGACTGCGAATTTAAATTGCAATTTTAATTTATTTTCTGGCATGCGCTGGCGCGTGCACGGAGAGAATTAATACCAAGTAATATTTTATTGCGTTGGTTGGGTGAAACCAAAGAAGTGAATTTCGAACGCGCCGAAGAGGTGTGTGAGTAAGTAGAAACAACGCAAACGTAATAATGTTGGCAGGCGGCGGCGGCGATGGCAGAAAAATCCATGGCGAATATTTTATCGAGTTATTATCTTTTCATGGTTAATTTATTACTGTTAAGTGCGCACACGCGAGCGGCGCGGAATGCTCGCGCGAGACGCATGAAGGAAAACGCACCGTGTTGGTGGAATTCATGCGGTGCGGGTGGAATTTGATTTCGCCACATACAAAGTGTTCGGCACCGATAAAATATTCGCGCGCTTTTTTTCTCGGTCCGAAGTGGGAAGCTAAATATGATTATCTATAAATAATCGTCGCTTATCTCGCCGGCGCTCTGCGCAAGAGTCGATGGATGCCAACCTTTAACTCCTGAGTGCGTATACCAGGGGGCGATTTGCATGTGATATGCCTTTTGTTGCGCTCGCACTCGGTGCGAATATAAATTGGCAATTATAGAGCTCGCGCGCGCGCGCGCATACGCCGCATCAATTTATGCATATGTATATGCGCATAGCGGAGGCATAATGTGCTCCTCTACTTCTACTTTTAACGAATCCGAAGAGAACGAGCCCGTGCGCAAGCGCGCGCGACTCAAAACGAAACGTGTGGCGAGTAAATTAAATTTCCGTTTATAGCCGCGTGTGCTACCGTCGTCGTCGTCGACAGCAGCAGCAGCAGCAGCGGTGGTGGCGTCGTCGTCGTCGTCCACCGAGTTGGTCCTTGATTTATGCCCCGGCAGCGGCCGAGAGGGATTCTTGCCTAGAATGTGTGTGTGTGTGTGTGTATCTATATGACCGACGACGGGGCCAAAAGGGTTCGGATGCGCAATAAATTTACGCGCGTGCACGTGCTGGCGCGCGTATGGTTTTAATTGAAATGTAGGTTCATTTTCACCTAGGCATGCGCCACGAAGGGCTGTGCTTGACCTCTTTGGACTCTAAAAACCCTTGTTATGAATCTATAAATAATATCAATAACATTTATGATTTAAGGCATCTTAAATTTAGCATACTTTCTGACTTACTTACATTTACTTACGAGTACATCAATTGGTTATAGTAGATATTGAATATTAATTAATGTTATAGTATTTTTATGAAACGAATATGTTGTATCGATGAATAAGGTATGGGATGTAGACAGCAAAAGATGGATCGAGCGTGCTCCGATTCTAATAGGCCATTGTTAGACATTTAACTCTGATTACGCGCATGTGGGCGAGCGCATTAAAAAAAATCATTTCCTGTGTCAGTCGCAGAGAGCAGAGCGACATTACACTGCTTTTATTTCTCATCACAATACACATAGAAGCATATACATACATCGGCCATGCATAATTACCCGTAGAAAGATAATTGTCGTAATGACATCTATTAAAGCTGTTCTGTTCAGTCTGGTCCCAATGAAGAATATGCTGTGTTTGCTGTGGCGTCATAAAACAAATCAAAGCGAATCTCACTACAGACATCATCGGCATCATCGACATCGATAAGATCAATAATTTCGATTTTAGGCGATCGATTAAACCCTTTTAGAGCAGCGCAGCTCTTCTCTGAATTGAATGTAATTACGTCGAGTTGGTTAACGATTCGTTCGTCGTTTGCGTTTGGGTCGTTGGCCGTCATACCCAATGCGCGCGTATCTCGTACTTACCTAACGCACCGAATGGTGACTTAAGTGCACATTACGCATAGGGTAAAAGATGATGAAGTGGAATGCCTCGTGTATGATACACGTTCAACGCTGAGAACTTTATAATAATCATGTTTTTCTTGCAGCCGTTCGTGCGTTCGTAATCGACATGTAATCTGCGCGAATGCAGCAGCATTTTGCAATTGTTGTAATATTTAAATTTCAACCGCGAAAACCGCACGTTTCTCATCAATACGTACACGGCACACACAAACGCTGACGCGCATATGATGCGAAAATTGATTAAAACCAAGCCGGCTCGAATCAAAAGTAAAATAATGCTTGCAACCGGAAGTCGGGCGCACCATGTTGAAGCGGATTATTACTTTTACTTAAAGATCGCATGAGACTCAAACCGATATTCTTTCGTTGTTGGAATGATTGAATGAATGCCTCAATTGATTTCAGAACGCTTGCAAGTGTTTACTAATATCTATCACTTGCAAACGATAATAATTTATTAACAAACACTTTCTCCGCATCGATGATGCAGACGCAATGGAGGTAACAAACTTAAAGCGAGTTAATTTCACAACTTTCCATCCTTGCGCGCACGTGGAAATAACAATGGCCGGGCCGAAACTCTAATTTATTTATATTGTACGATATTAAACGAGCGCGAGCAAACATAGCCAACGCCGACTGACGACGACCGGCTTCTCTTGCAATATAATTGTTGAATTTTAAATTAGTAACAATGAACGAACGCCTTTGTTTGCAAGAAAGTCGTTTTCGTGAGTATCATTCCACGTTCCAACATAGTTGCTAATAATACCGATAGATAAACCACTAATAGCAGTGCGGTGCAAATACATTCAAATAGAGAAATTATTAAATAAATAAAATATGTGTCGTTTGGCTCAATGAAGCATCATTGTCATCAGAAATGTGTAAAGTTTCTTGAAAATTACACGTCTTGCGCTGCCGTCCATTATTTAACAGAAATTCTAATGCAATACAAGTGAATTAAAATGCAATTGATGTCGCATTTAATGCCGGACGTAGACGACAATTAATCGTTTCAATTTTATTCCCCTTGCTTATTGTACATCTTTTACCTGGATGAAATCTGTTTGCCGACGCCGACGTCGACGTCCACGCCAATGCGAAGCAGATAAATTGCAGCACGCGTTTCGCATTTTTCCAAAGTTTGTTGCATTAAATAAATATGCGGCCGCTCGCTATGATTATAAATGGCTAATCATTTTTTATTCGCCGCTTAATTTTACATATTTACACCGAGCCGATTTATTAGCGCACGTAAACGCGCAGCGATACATATAAATTATTTGATTATATTATTTACGCTGCGACTTACACGGCACGTTTAAATAATATGATAAAAGACCGAAATTTGCATGCGAAATGTGTGTTTCTGGTTGAAATTACATGCAAACTGCTGCGCAAACAATACTTTTTAACAGTCTATTTATTCCGATTTGATGAAACACATAATTAACTATCAATGACTTAATATTTCCTAGCAAAGCAAACCAAGCGACTGTCACTAAAAAAAAACATGGAAAAATACAGTTACATTTCTGCGCAGATATAGCGGTAATTACGCGTTTTAAGCGCGCAAACAAAGCGTAATTCATGTAATAATCACTTTTAAACAAGCCTCACATCGTGCGATATCTCAGCCGTTCGTTCCCACTCCATCCGCTGCCATCTCACTCGGTTTGGCAAATATTTACCGTGCGACGACGTCGCGACGGCCATTTTCTCATTAGCGCTAATTACTGCTCATGAGCTCCATCATGCGCTCACTTTACCGTCTCACCCAAAAATATCAATACAAAGGCAACGACTTAAGCCTAAGTATGTTTAGACTCGTTGCCACATACACTCACACTCGGCGGAACGAACACTCGTGAGCCATAGAGAAAAATTAATAATATCCACTTTGTTAGGTTGGTTTGTTTGCACTTTTTCTGAACGGGCGATTTTTCTCTTTCGAGTTAATTTAATTAGCGTTCATTTACGAGCGCGAGCAGCGCGCGCAGCAGGGCGCGCGTATGTGTATGCGTGCCATTGTATTTTGGGCTCGTCATCCCACTTACTTACGCATATGCCTACCTACAAGATAACTAATTACAAAACGCGAGGTTTTATTTTTCTCGTTGCGAGACGCTAATGCGACGGCGTCGACGGTGACGGTGGCGGCGGGCCATGCATGTTTAAATAGCCATTGCGGCAGAGTCATCTTCGCAAGGTTAAAAACATACTAATTGTCATTAACTAATTTTGGACCGTGTGCCTCTGACGCAATGTACTACAATACTCATACTCATAGTATCCACAAGAAATTCAATATCGTTACTGCTTTTAGACATTTCTACTTGATAGTTTGGTTGTTATATTAATAGACAAATAATTATTCGTTACAGATACAGCGACCCGAATCAAATCGCGCAGCGTATGATTAAATTTCGTTTAAACAATAGCCACGTCGATTAACGGTGGTTCCGATGCCCGCCCACGCGCTGGTAATTTTGTGGTTTCGCCGCTCGAAAGAAATTCATAAATTAATTTCGCGTTTTGGTTGTGATTTCGGTCATTCCAACGTTAATTGTAGACCTCCAGTTAATAAATAGGATGCGACAAAAAACTAGAGAGTTGTATAAATGAGTAAAATCAATAGCAATTAATATAGGTTAAGTCGTAATTAACACATGCTCGCTATATTCCATCGCGCGATTGACGACTGCGACCGACCACTGATTACTATTCAAACAGTTAATAACGCTCAACATTGTTCGCGCGTAGTTAAACATTTCGAGACGCAGTTAATTTGGCAACAAGGTCATCAGCACTATGAACCTCCTGAAAATCGTAATCAACTCTTCGATGGAATGCTCTCAATTACCAATCGATCGCAAACTTACACAAATGAGGTGGTGATGTAAGCATTTATATTCAATCTTATGACATCGATGAACAATTTGAGATGCGAAAGATGGGGAGAGCCGCGTAATCATCATCAATGGTGCTAATATAACTAATTGGCGATGTGGCTACACTAATATTTGCCATCGTTTTATTTAAATCATGCGCAATCTTGGTAATACCAAGAAGTTCAAAAAACATTGTTTGTTCACGTATTAGAAAGTGCTTCATCCGCGCGCATATTGACTAAAAACCTTGTAAACTTTAGCTTATTAATTATCCATTAACATATACTCTCCACTTGAGCAACGGTCAGACCATCATCATAAAAATCCGAGACAGATTTATTAATGGTATATGCCTCAAGTAACGTCGCCGTCGCCGTCCGGCGCAGCGATTCACCAATTAATTAATTGTGTACAATCGAGAGCGTGATTATTTGTCACTTAAAGACGGAGCGTCGACGTCAACGACGTCGTGCGCGTTTGCGCTGCGATACCCTTATCGGAACCAATTATACAATCAAAGCCGATTGCGCGATGCGCGGTGCGCGCACGAATTAAACTGCCACCCGTCCCGCGCCCCTCTCCGCCGCAATGGCCGAAGATTGTTAATTGATAAATTGGATCAACTTATACAGATTAAAAATAACAACATGCGGTGCGCTGAGCATCACGAAGACGACGATTATGAATATGAATATCTATGAATGCGCCGCGCGCAGGACGATTCTGCTCTCCCTGCTCTTACATAATTGTTTTAATGTCTTCCTGCATCCTCGCGCGACACAATACGAACGAACGGCGCGCGAGATTGAGAGCGTTCCTCGGCGGTGATTACGATTTGTTAAAGCCTTGCGTTTGCATTATCACACAGAGGCGATGGCGATTATATTATTACTCTTATTGATTGTGCGCACCGCACAATCGCGTTGGTCGGATGCTTTTAATTCGATAATTTCACCCGTTTGACATTCAAATATACAAATTGTAATCCATCCAGCAATCCCGATCATTGGCATAACTGAATGCAATCAATACAGAGAGAACAGTTAAACAGTCAGACCTCATATATTAACCCACATTCCTTTTTCTTCGATTTGTGCTTTACTTAACGCGACACGTTTATTGCCATCTGCGCGCACGCGGCGGGTTTCTTGGCTTCATTTTGGGCTCGCGCTCGCATTCTGTTTTTATAGTTAACAAGGTGGGATTTTTACGGTTGTTGTACGCGTCGCGCGCGCGCACACACAAGTATGCGCCCGGTCCCGACCTGGAAATAATAATAAAAATTAAAACGACCAACAAAACTGTACATTTTTCGCCGCCGCACGAAACGCAGTGTGCGTGGCCGATGCCTACTTATGTCACTTACCAACCGCGTGTTTGGCCGCTTGCCTTCATCAACGAAACAATCTATACGTGCTTATGAACTCGGAATTATTATTCCAACAACACCCAGCCCGGCGCAAAGGAAGCAGCAAAACGGCGAAAATCGCCGTGGTGGTGGTGGTGGTTGGTCATAAAACGCGACTCGTATTTAGCATACTTGTTTTGTTATTTGCGTTCTTTTGCATCTCTTCGCGCGTGAATGAATGAATTTTAATCGTAAGCCGAGGAATACATTTTTTACTGTAAAAATTTTTAAAGGCGACACACCTTGATGACGCGATTTCCAAGTGTCAGCGTTTTGGTGTTGTAATTATCCTTCCGGCCGATCAGGAGGCAGCAGGAGAGCCAAAAAAAGGGGATAAGGCTTAATTGACTAATTCAATTCGGGCTGATCAGGAATGCAGCCGAATCGTCCCGTTTTACGGCCACTTTGGCTGCTCGCAAATTGGACGAGCAAGCGGAGCAAGAGGAGTGTGCGGTCCATCGTCGCGAGTTGTCGAGACAATACACTTTTATTGAACATATAACATTGATGTTTCGTGTGTGATCGCAATTAGGTGCGTGGTCCGTTAGCAAGTGCAGCACCAGTGTCATACTCTTCTTATCTAATTACAATCGAACTCAATCGAACCCCTCTTCCTCCCACCATTCATTCCTTTTGTCGACAATGATTCATTCCGTCGAATACATAATTTCTTGTCATTTGCGTCGTTTTAAAGTTATACACTTAATCATTCGGCGTCTTCATGAATGAAGAAAATTTACTTGAAACCCAATCCGTATTTGAATAATTTATCCTCGGACCACGCGCGCGCACACGACAGACACATCGTTATCGCCGGATAGAATGTCAAAAGTTAATAAAAGTCGCATGTAATTTATTGGAAACACCGTGTATGAACGCTGAGTGAGTGGCCGAGGCGTGCCACGCGCAACGAACCCGAAATTAGCGTTGCGTATAAAACTTCAGCGAGCATATACAATAAAAATGTTTTGTTTAATTGGTCGCCGCCGCTCCGACAATTACCTGGCCGACGAGTGGTGAGAGAGAGAGAGGAGCGAGTGAATATCCGCCCGCCGGAACAAAAGTTTCTAATAACAACCTGCCTGCGCCTGTGGATGGGGCCCCACCGACGCAACAATAAATGCATGTCGGTGCGATGAGTGCGTCCACACCGTGCATACGCACGCACATAGAGCGTAATGCTAATAACATGCAATTAATGAAAGTATACGGTCGATCGCAACGCACCGCACCGCACCGGGGCTCCGCTCGTCACGTTCACCCATTCGGAATCACGCCATTCGTCGCGAAACGCAGCCCGCTAATTTCTCAAGTTGTCTATCGTAATTATATGCGCTCGAAATGAAATACACGTGCGTTAAATATTTCCAGCGAACGGCACAAACCGGGGGGACGAGCAACACTCTAATTAATCGCCGCGCTTCGTTTATTCCCATGGTCGGCGCAGAAAAAAACGTGCAAATTGTCACAGCGGAAATAAAAACGGGGCGGGTATCGCAGCTATCTGTAAGAAATTACATCTTTAAGCATTACGCACGATAGACGTGATATGCACGCTAATAATAGCCTCTGCCGCAGCGCGCCGGTTGCTAGCCGCGTAATTACCTCTGCGATGATTGCAAAAATTAATAGAATGGCATCATGAAAAATGTCAGATTACGTAATTGCATACATCCTCTGATATGGAATTATTAAATCAATGTTGTGATGAAAACGATTGTTTTGAACTAGTAAAACTTATTTTACAGAATAGTTTTTTACGGTAGTCATTCTTTGAACTCCTTGTGGATTGTTGTAATGAAAACATCATAATATTGACAAAATTACCCACCTAATAGCGTTAACGAACCGTCATCTTTTGCGCTGCATTGGCGCATTTTAATAACGTTGCATATTGCGCTCGACGAAGCGCAACAGAGCTTCTACTTCTGCTACTTCTTCTTACCTCCCCGCCATTAGTGTTCTCATAATTTACTTCCCGAGCAAATAATCCACGCTTGGCGGAAATGAACGCATGCAAATTTCATGCGTTTAAAACTGTCAAACGAGTGGAAAAACGCAATACGTCGACGACGAGGACATTGCATGCAAGCGCAGTGCATGAATGGTATCGATGGTATCGAATGAACGATGAGCGGCCGCACGCGATTCTGCACGCATTGTCGTCGAATAGATGATGATGACGTTCCTCGTCGTCGTCGTCGTCGTCGTCGGCTATTTAAATCGGAGCGAATGCATAATAACACACGCGCTGCAGAATCAAAGAAAATCACGTTCGCCACGATACATGCAATGCGTAGCGACGAAGATGATAAAGTATCGTCAATGATTGCGCTCTATTATTATTCGATGCATGCCATTATTATATGATATTTCCGCGGAAGTATCCGCTTTTAGAAACGTTTCCGCGAAGACCTATCCATCGACGTTCAGTGATTAAGTCATAAAAATTAATTATTTTTGATTTTTATACCCATCCAAAGTCGTCTCTCATCATCACAATCTTTAATATAATATATGAAATGAAAGCGCACAAAGAACAAAGCGCGGGCACAATGGTGGCCCCGGCGGGCATTGTGTATCGCATGCACACGCGAACTTATTACATAATGACAATGACAATGAGCGTATGACGGCGAAATGATGAAGACGACCGGCGGGCGGTGGAGGCGCCGGGTGAAGCGCATATGGACTAGAACAAGTTACCACTCAGGGAGCAGCGCATTGTTCGTCGCGCTTATCTTCGCATTGTGTCTCTGCGCCACGGCCGCGACATTGTCCATCGGCCACGTTGATTTCTTATTATCCACCCTCCACCCTCTCGCCCGAAAGCGAATGAACCGAAACGCGAATGAATGTGGGTAAAAGCAGGATTGATTATACGTGAATCATTTCATAATTAATTCCCGCTCTCGATGGCACAACGAGCGAGACCGAGGGTTTTGTTGATAGAGGGTGGCCGCGCATTTCGTGGAAGCGCAAAAGGTCGGGCGCGTCGAATTCGTGCCGAAACGTAAAAATGCACGAAGTTCACGGCATTAATTTTTCAGCGCGTGTTATTAGTTGGGAAGGTTGCCTCAAATCGGCAGCGGTTTGTGTAGTGTCGCGGTTTAAGTGACGCGTTTAATTGAGCGTTGAATTGGAAAGCAAACCTCTGTACCTCACTGTATATCTATATGTGGTTTGTATGCGGAGAAAATTTATGTTTAGCCAGAGAAACATCAACTAAATATAGATATAGAGCTTCAACAAGTTCAGGGTTTAATTTGCTTAGTTTTCACTTCAATTATTAAAATTCCGCGAATTCGTATGAGTATTGTGATGACGAGGATGTTGATGATGATGATGCGGACGGAGAGTTAAGAGATGCGATGATGCTCGTAACATTTAAAAATATCTCAGAGCGCCATGGAAAAGCGAGGGTGGGCCAGAAAGCATGCGCGCCGGCTGAGCGCTGAGGCACGGCCTGCTCAGCCGCATCAGGCGTCGGCGTCGGCGTCGGCGTCGGTGTCGGCGTCGGTCGGTGTTGAGGCACACGTTCGCCCGCCGGCGTCAAAAGTGAAATTCCGCGAGCGCGGCGCGGCGCGCGAAATTGCTTATCCATTGCCAAATGAATTAATTGCAGTAATTATGTTCTAAATCTTAAACCATGAGCAACGTGTAAAAATTTGTGTATAACAAAATATTTAGTGAGATAATGTGAAAGTTTAAACAAATTTTGGAATTTTGAGAATATGGTGTTTTTTGGGTGCTACATGCAAGGAGTGTGCAATGAAAGTTTTGTGTTGAGGAAGTAAGAAACCCACGCCTGTGCGCACGACCTCATACTTAGCATCTGATGCGTGTATACCTGTTGATTTTTATCTCGCATCGACGACGACGTCAGCGACAGCGCACGGTGGTTGCAGCAGACGCGTCCAAGGAATAAGGATCTCTCACAGGACCAAACACTGCGTATGTGTGTTTCAATTATTATCATTTACAGCAATAAGCAAATAATTATATGGCATCATAAAGGTTAAATTTAAATTGGTAGAAATTCAAATTCCAAGTTTAATTTTACGTATGATCCACATGGAGATTATTACGAGCCATTTTATTACACACGCTGCCGCAGCGCGTTTTGGCATGCATGTCGAGAGTCTTAATTAGACGGACGTTAATTAAATCCGGCGCGTCGACCGCCGCCCTCCTACACTTCCTCCTCCTCCTCCTCCTCCTCTTCGTT
>JARJDR010005481.1:0-12259 GCA_030264135.1 Myllaena sp. GC000078 | reverse complement strand
CTTCTCGTCTGGAGTACACAACTCTTTGAGTTCCTAAACGGTTCGTCGCCGATCTTCGCGCACGGGATTGTTGATTTTTATCTACGCTGTACCTATGAAAGATAACCAGGGTTACTACATATTCAAAACTTGGTAATTACGAAATATATTTATAATATAACGAACCAAAAAAAAAGGGCGTATGAGAAAGTACCGAACACACGTTGACCATGTAAATATGTCTAAAAAGAATGCATTCTCCGCAATGCACAGCATTATCATCGGTCGAAGTTGCGAACTTCGAAAAGAATCATCGATCATACTTGTTTTGCAAAACGAAAGAACGACGCACTCAGCAAATTCATTTTGTTTTTCTTTCAATAATACAATAATTTCATATTTTCTCATTGCGATCGTCTTGTATATACAACGAACAACATAGTCTGCACCCGAACGATTGTATTGTAATACAGTTGCTCGCAGCATTCGTTTTTTAAATCTTTAAATATATTAATTATTAATTACAAATATGGGAATTATCTTTTAATATTGCGCTAGAAGAGAAGAAGGCGACAAAATACATGTGAATTCTTCCGCTTCGGCATCTCGTCCTCTAGTTTTCGATTGACCAAAAAATATATATGAATATAATATGTAGACGTCAACATAATTACACATTATTGTTAAGAGACATAAGTATTGTATGTAATATGTTAATGTTATCAATTTCGTCTTCGTCGTAAATAAATAATGCCTTCTCTCAATTGTTGTCCATACGGCGCACACGTATTAGTTGCACAAAAGCATACTTTTCTTCAAGTTGTTAAAAGAAAACTTTTACTGCTTTAATTGTGAATATTCATTACATTTTACGAGTTTGTTGTATGTATGCAATAAGCAAATTCAAATCACATCCACGTTTAGAAATGTAACATTTTGTGTGCGATTGCGAAGTAATCGCGCAATTTATTCAACTCCTTATTCAGTATTTTTATTTCAAGGGATAACTACGTTTTTCATTGACTATGTCCGACGACTATCGCTAGGTTCATTCTCTTGATAAATGAAAGAAAACAGAACAGGGACAACACAAATGTATAGGCGAGAAGGCATCGGAACCAAGTAATTCTCGTTCATTATATATCACAATAAATTCCGTTTACTTTTTGCATGCGGCACTATACATACCAACGAATCGAACAAATCGTCCGTTATGTCGCGCGGCCGCCTAGCAATGAGACCGGCGTTTAATGTGAAAGGGTAATGAGACATGTCAAAGGCTTCACGTACTTATTTACAAATGCGTTAATCGATTGCATTACCTCGTTGTAACGTGTGCCCTCAAGGTGCGTCTCGATTACAATGCCTTTGCATCAATCAAACGCGATTTGTATTTTTTTGGTTTGGCTCCTGACGCCAATTTTTTATTTTATATTCGGTTACTCTCGCAAAGTCAGCATCATTCGTGCTATTTTTGCTTAGATCATCTCGTTTGTCCTTATACACCATACATCTCAAAGAAACAATAAGTCCTCTAACCCCTAACGTTGAACGAAAATCAACAGCAGCAGCAGAGAAGATAGCAGTATGTAGTAGTAGTAGCAGAAGGGGTAGTCTTTTCTCGAGCATCAATCAAAATAAATTAATTTAAATATAGAACAATATTGAATATACAAACACATAGTTTAGGTTCAGTTGCTTATAGTAGAAGTATAGAGTAGTAGAAACGAACAAGTTCTCTCAATGGATTTTTCGTCGGTCGGTCGGTCGGTTTCAGGGATTAGTCTTTAGCACAATTTTCTTCTTTCATGTCCGGCTTGTCGCCGCTCGAATTCACAGACGACGCGTTGGAGGCGGCGACGAGGGGCATGGAAACTTTGCCGCTGCCACCGCCGGCTGACGGTGCGTTCGACGCGTTCACCGTCACGCTGCTGTTGTCGGCAAGCTTGTCGTCCGCTTTCTCGGATTGAGTATTGATATTGCCACCTGCAATAAACGACAATGTTTCGAGGACAACGTCCGGTTGGCGAAAACAAAAAACTACACACTTTGTGATCCATAGTATTGTCGACCACCGGCCGAGCGATTATTCGAGTTGTTGATGCGATGCGTTTTGGGATTGGAATTGCCGCCGGCGTTGTTTGATACGCCACCGCCGCCGAGCTGGTTCTGATAATTGCCGGCGGGCCGTTGGATTGGCGTTGGGTACCTCGTCTACATCAACAGACGTTAGGTTTGTGCCTTCCGGTATACTAACCGTTCTCTTACCTGCTGGCCGGATTGCTGGTTGCCCATTCCGCCGCCGCCGCCGCTGCTGTACATATACTTGTTGTGCTGCGCCGTTGGGCTGGGCTGCGGCGGCGGCTGCTTCATTTGCTGGCGTGATTTGGGCGAGGCGATCTGAGGACCTATGCGAAGAACCACCCATCATACAGACCACCATGCCACCAACTTCAACGCCTCCACCACCAACTCCACCGCCATGAACTTCCGCATCCGTCTTCTTCTTACCTGAATTGAAGACGGAGGAGAGCACCTCCTGCTGCTGGCTGCCGGGACTCTTCAACTGCTGGCGGCCCTGGTCGGCGCCTCCCATCTGGTTCTTCATGTATGGCCCGCTCTGCATGTTGGCGGTGCGGAACTGCTGCGTCATCGCGGCGAGCTGCATCTGGTTGCTTAGGTAGGGGTAGTTCTGCATGCCCGCGTTCGTGTGCGATTGGTTGTGTGTCGGGAAGACGCTCTGCTGCATGCCGAAGCCGGATTGATGCTGCGGCAGTTGCGATTGCAGCGTGGAGCTGCCGGGCGCCTGAAAGTAGCCGGTCTGGCCGCCCGTCGAGCCCGAGTAGAACGACGACGATGCCTGCAGCGCAGACTGCTGCAGTGCTGCGTTATTCTGCACGGGGCCGCGCGGCATAACGCCAGCGCTCTGCATGTAGTTCGCCGTGATGGCCGGGTCGTATGGGATGTACACCTGACCCTGTTGTGATTGCTGCTGGTAGGCTTGACCGACACCGCCCGCTTTCGTGCCAATGGCGCTGATCTGCTGGTTGCTGGGCTTCACCGACGGCGACATCAGCGAGTTCGATGTCGACGAGATGAGCACTGTCGTCGGATTGTTCAGTTGCTGATTCTGCCCAAACGGGCCAGTATTCGGCAGGCGATAGCTGTTCATGTTCTGGTATATGTCCGGTTGCGCGTTGGGCGGCGCATGCGGCTGGCCGGTTTGCAAGTACACCGACTGCGAGTACGGACTGGAACCGGTCTGCCCCAGACCGAACGAATACTGCGAGTATTGCGAGCGCCCCTGGCTGCCCATCACCTGCGACTGGTCAATTTGGAAGGGCGCATACAAGCCGGCCGTCTGCTGAAGCTGCTGCGTGGAGTAGTTCAGCACGGTGGGCGGCGACGGTGCTGGTATGCCGCCGCCGTATTGATTGCTACCAAGGCCGGCTTGATAGCTGATATGTTGGCTGGCGGTGTACTGTTGCGGCGGTTGGCCCAGCCCGCCGATCACCGGCTGGATTGGCGGCGGCGACGACAAAGTGTGACCCATTAAAGTCGGCCCGCCCACCATGTTGGAATGCGGCTGGTGCACGCCCGCGTTGAGCAGAGCTTGGCCCGCGCTGCCGGCCACCTGCTGCGTCGGCTTCACCTTGCACACGTTCGTGGTGCTGTTGGAGGCGTTCGGATTCGGCGACGAGTTGTAAACGTCGTGGCTCTCATCCGATACCTCCGAGCCCTTGCTGAAAGCGCAATTCGGATCCATCGAGTTCGGATCGGTGACGAATGACGACACGAATGCGTCCTCGTTGGAATCCACCATATTCGGGATGTTCGACTCCCACACCTTCTTCACCGATTGGATCTTCATATTGAGAGCGTCCGCCGTGAGAATGTTGTTGCTGGTGGCGAGATTGGAGCGGAGGCTCAGCTTGGAGCTCTTGTCCTCTGTGATTTGCGAAATCTCCGATTCCAGGAAATCGAGCTTCATGTCGGCCGTGTCCTCCTTGTTGAAGAATTGTATGTCGTTCTTCTCCTTGGCGAGTAATTCGCCGATCGTCTGTTGCTTGAATCCGGGCATCGCATCCATCGAATCTTCCATCTTGCGTGGTCTATCGCCGCGATTGCGCGCGCCCGGCGCCGATTTGTAGTTGGTGTTCTCGAAGATGATGGTGTTCAGTGGCTTGGAACCATCCAGTACGGCTTTGTCGTCGGATACGTTCGGATGTTGCATGGAAGAGTCGAGGCTTTTGCACGCCTCCATGCCGACGCCAACGAGGTCCTCGGCACGTAGCTGTGAGGGTAAGGGTTTCTCCCAGGCGCTGCCTCCACCAATCGATGTCGACACAACATGCTGCCCACAACCTTCCTTCAAACTGGAATACATTCCGCCACCCATCTTAACATCTTCGCACATTCCTTGAGGCATATTCGATTTGGGCATGCGACCGCTCTCGCGGATCTTGGCAAACCGCGGTGGTAAAGTTTTATTTTGTCGCGTACGATCGAACTGCCCCTTGATTACAGATGATTGAGATGACGGAGGGATATTCGACGGTGGATTGATGGGTGTTGCCATTAACGAAGGAATACTGGCTGCTGGTTGTTGCTGCTGTAGTTGCGGCGGCGGCACTTGGTTGGGCGGTTTCACGCCGCGATCGCTGGGCTTCTTCAGATCCTTGTCAACTTTCAGCGGAGCTGATTTCTTGTCGTCCTTCTGTGGCTTTTCAATCTTGCGATCGATTGGTGATTTCTTGTTCTTCACTTCCTGGAAACCGTCATCAATCATTGCCGATTCGCCATCCAACGCGTCCGAATCTTTCAAAGAAATATCTGCGATTGCCGACGAGAGAGCGTTGGCGTCTTTCCCTGCGTCCTTGTCTTTAGCAGACGGACGCATTGGGATGTTACCACTCGAATTTTGACGATGCGGAGGCATATCATTTCGAGGTCCACCAAATGAACGCTTATCCACCACCGCACCTGGACGACTAGAGGGACCACCACCCCCACGTCGGGTCGACGATGGCGCCGAGCGCATGCTCTTCTGCTTCCTACCGTCCACGTCCGAGTTGTCGGAAATGTCACCTTCTAGCTTCAACTTTGGTTTCCTCGGATCCGACTTCTTCCTATTCTTGTCGTCAACTTTCATGTCTTTCGATTGACTGCGCAATTTGTCATCTTCGGACTCATCCATCTTCCTTTCCTTTTCGTCAGAATTCGAGAATGGACTCTTCGCTGGTGGACCATACGACTCAATGCGCTTTGATCCACCACGACCACCACGGAAAGTGCCCGCCGCCCCGCCACCACGGCCATGTCTCGATGGCTCGCCTCGTGGAACATAATTACTTTTATCCATCTTTCCCTTATCGCCCGGTAATTTGTCCACATTCTTTACTTCCTTGTTTTTCTCGTCCTTCTCCAGCTTCTTCGACGGATTCGGACTACTGCCATTCTCCACCGAGATTGCTGCATCGTCGGCGGATCCTTCAGACTCGGTCATGTCCGGACCGCCCTTTGAAGAGGTAGGTTTACCGCCTCGCTGTCCGCGCGGAGGCTGTGCACCACCAGTCTTCTTGTTGCTTGACCACGTGCTCCTGTACACCTGAGCGCCGCCGGGCCAGCCTTGATTGCGACTGCCTTGCGAATCGGATCGTCCCCTGCCCTGCTGATGCATCTTCTTGTCGTCCTTCTCACCGAATTTATCTTTCTTCTCGTCGTCGATGTCGCGTCCCTCCTTTTTCATCATCTCGCGTTCGACGGCCGGCGGGATGGAATCTGCCCACGCTTTGGGCTCATCCAAAATGTCCTTGTTCTTCTTGAGTCCCCACGTATCCTCATCGTCTAACTTTTTCTCGAGCATCGAACCGCGCTTCAGTTGCGTCAGGTTGCGCTTCTCGCTGCGCAGATCATCCGCTTCAATCTTCTCCTTGGTGATCGGCCCAGGCACAACCATACGCAGCTCCTTCTTTTTCTCCTCCAGAGGCTCCTCCGCCCACGAAGAGTACTCGCGCGGCTCGGAGTGACGCGTCGTCGAGTCCCCACTGTGTCGGGATTCGCGCGACGCTCGCGAGTCACGACTGTCCGGCCGCTGCGGCCGATCGTACTTCTCAGCGACGCGCTTATCGCCGTGCCACTCCTCACTGCTCTGCCGACTAATACTGATGCTGTCGAACGAATCGGATTTCTCGTGGCGGTCCTTCGCCTTCAACTCGTAGTCGCGATCCTTGCCGCCGGAGTAATCCTCATAGCGACTGTCGGACGATTTGCGCCCGGACTCGGCTCCGTACGCCCGATGCGAACGGTAATCATCCATGCGGCGATAGCGATCATCCGCGTCTTTGTCATCGTCGCCGCGCGGTTTGCGACTGTTCGGACTCGTCCGGTTGCCGCCCACTTGCCCGCCACTGCCCCAGCGATTATCATACTGGAAGGACGTGGCGGACGACGACTGCGATAGTTGCTGCTGCTTGAGGAAACGCGGCGGAAGGTCATTCTGGAATTGCTTAGAGAAGCTGTGCGGCGCCGCTGTGGATGTCGCACTGCCGCCGCTGGTCGCCGGTTCTTTTTCGGTGCTGCTGCGAGAGTCTTTGCGCGTGAACGTCGCGCGACCCTCGATCTGGGTAAGGTGCTTAAAGTCGGACGCTTCGCGAGGGTTCATCTTGTGTTCGCCGTCCGGATGTGATGCGGGGATATTCATCTTCGCTCGCGATGCAATCACCGGCTGCTCTTTGTCGCGTTCCCATTCGGGCAGCAGGATAGGAACCGGTGCGATTGTTTGCGGTGGTACGGACGCCGGATTGATCGTGCCGCTCGTTTCGTCGTTATCTTTGTCACGCTTGCTCTTGCCAAGACGCTCGTCCAACTCCTGCAGTTTCTTGGCGGCCGCCTGACGTGTCTCGAGGAACTTCTTCTCCTCCTCCTCTTTGCGCTGCTTTGCACGCTCCACGGCGCTAGCAATCTCCTGCTGCTGACGCCGACGCACTGCCGAGAATTCGTCCTCCTCAAGTCGGCTGTTGTTGATATTGTTAGCATTGTTGTTGTTGTTATTGTTGCTATGGCGAGGTGGCGCATTGCTGCGGCCGCCGCTCCAAGATTTATGGTCCATGTCCTGTTGTAAATGAGTTTCAGTCTTGTCATAATCCTTATTGGTGCGTATATGTTGTTGTTGTTGTTGTTGCTGCTGTTGTTGCTGCTGTTGTGGCTGCTGTTGTAGATGCTGCTGCTGTTGTTGCTGTAGTTTCCGTGATTCCAACTTTAAATCATCATCGCTGAACGCTAATTTTTGGCTAAAGTAAAAAAGCAAACAATTATCATTTCAACACATATGAGATTGTTCTATATTACTTGTAATCAATATCATCGTTGACCGCCCAGCCCATATCACCGGTGAGATTATCCATGCCGCTGAGGTCCTCCTCCTTGATGATCGGCCGATGCGCCATCTCGTCTACGTCGACGTTGCGCTGCTGGCGCATTCGCGGCCCACCTGGACCTTGTTGGCCATGTTGAATCGGATGCTGCTGGTGAGGTTGGAGGTTGGGCGGTACGCCACCAGGCCCGCCATGTCCGTTTGCCGCTAATGGCGGCTGGAAACCGCTACCGCGAAACATGAAGTTCGGTACGAAGCCGCGCACCTGCGGCGGCAGCGGTTGGCCGACCGGGCCCGAAAGCTGCGGTGGGCCCCCGGACAGAGCCAAGCTGCCGGGCGGCGGCGGCTGCGCACCGCGCGCCGACCCGCCGCCCTGCAGCCACGAGCCCTCCGTCTGCGGGCGCAAACTGAGGCCGGGCGCGTATTGGGTGTCGGTAGCGGTACGTGGTGGCGCGCCATCGCCAGCGGACAAGCTGGGGAACTCGTGCTGAAACTGCGGGCTCTGATACGGCGGCGGATGGCCGCCGGCCGCGTTTGGATCGTTGCCGATCACCGAGCTCCACGACTTGTCCAGGCCGGCGGCTGCGTTTGCTGAGGGTGGATGCGGATGCGGTTTGATCGGCGCTTGAATGGTCGTCGTGACGGGCAGCGCGATAGCCGCCTGGTGCGGTGTGAGTTGTGGTGGCGGTGGTGCTTGCTGGCCAATCGTCTGCGGGCTGCTGGCGTTCACAGTTGTTGTTGTCTGTTCAAGAAGCAGAATGATGTCATTACCGATGAGCAAAACCGAAACTCGGTTGGCTTGGCTTACTGGTGTAGAAGTTGTAGAAACTGTGTTCTCTTGTTTGCCCCATCCTGAGCCGTTGGCGGGTACTAGAGAAACAGCGGCGTCTGTTCCACTGTGTTCCGATTTCAATGATGGTAAATTTGCTGGTGGACGACGGGTACTGGGTACCTTTCCCAAACTTTGCATGCCATGTTTCTGTGATAATGTACTCTTCTGCTGTTGCTTTTCCAAAGACTCTCCCTGGAAATAATAAATCAGGTTCATATGCATGACCTCACAAAGGCATGACACTAGTATGAAACATGTGTCAAATAAACTGCAAATACATACTTTGATCGTAATTCGTGACGTGTGCGTTCACGAAATCTGCCAAAGCAAGTGTGCAAAGAAAGTAGGTACTCACCAAACTGACTCTATATAGCTTGTTAATATCTAGGGATTGGTACTTGGATGATTTTTCCTTCTCGCCCTTGGAGGCCAGCCCTGGCAAAGTAGACATGCTGTCTGCACACAACCATTTAGATCTGCAGACACCCAGTGAACGAACCGTTATCCTAGAAGAAACAACGGCGCTGTCAGAAAAGCACGTACACAACACAATTGCAGAAGTGGTGAATGATTCCGGGACGATTCTCCAAAGCGATGCACGACGGCGAATGAACAATGCGAGACTACTATCGCGGCGATAATTGTCACGGACGCGCTGACGCCTGTCTCGCTGTGACTGACGGCGACGCGCGTGAAACCCCAAGCCGAAAAAAAAACAACCCAAGTTACAAAGGCGCCTCCCGCACCCACGATAATTGGCGCGGCAAGCACAAAACACAAAGCGGCAGAGTTGTGCAAACAACGACCTGCCGATTGCCCAGCCCCACTAGCACTTGGAATGCAGAGGTGATATCCTTGATGCACAGTACTTTACTACTTTGATGTGAGCTAACGCGAGCACAACGCGATCGAAGGATGACGGATAACGGTACGTCGGCGAAGGAGAATCGTCACCCACGAAAACACCGCAAACGGCAAGCGCCGAGTGCGTCGCGTCGCGAAAATGAGCGGCTACCTTGGTCCGTTCAGATGGGTAGAGCGACAACAACGATTAATACAATCGGTGCGATTGAACGTCGGACGGATGATCACAGATTTGCCTATGCCGTTTTTTTTCACTAACTGCTATATACCGTGTATAACTTATTCGTTTTACGCTCGGCTCAAAATGGCGGGCGCGCCGAAGGAGCGACACGGCAAAGATGTGCTCGCGCTTTGCCGATCAATAGGATGACGTCACAGCATACGCTGAGCGAAACGATGCCAGTGGCGCCCCGCGCCGACGGTGGCCTGTACCATAGTGACGGCTGCGGTGTTGCCGCTATGTGCATGTAGGGTTACCAACATGACGCAATGGACCAAAGCATGGTGTACAAAGAGTAGTCACATTTATAAAATATTTGAACATATGATCGACCTCGATCTCTCCCCTCTCTATCATATCTAACTACTTCTCAGGATATCATAGGTAAAGTACGAGCGTAAATCGACCATTACATAGTCTAAAACTAATAAAAATAATAATACTTTCGAAAATAAATACGTTAATGCACGTCAAGTACGAATAAAACATGAAAGTGGTAAAGCACCAATAATTTAATTCGTGGCGAAACCATGGTACTTACCCCATAAACCACTACCATGATTATGTAAATGTACGAGTAGTTTGAATGTAAACAAAACAAAACAAAAGAAATTGTAATACGGCTGCCAAGCGGGAAAAAGTTACTGATATTTAATGGTACGCGACCCTTTGGAACGCGACTCTTTGGAACGCGACTCTTTGGAACGCGACTCTTTGGAACGTGACTCTTTGGAAGGCGATTCTTTCGTGTGAGGCAATAATTTCATAAGTCGCTGACATAATGATGTCGTCCGAGGCAAGTACTGAGCGCCAAAGTAGCATTTCAAATCCTCGCAGTAGGCAATCAGCTTGCCCCAGCAAATTTGATCGTAGCCCAGCACATACGGATTTCCAATGATTACAAGTTTTGATTGTGCACGCGTGATGGCCACATTAAAACGCTACAAATACATCAACATAGAATGTTATAAAAATGACTTATGCTATCTTACCCGCTCATGCTTCACGAATCCGAGATCGTATTTCTTATCATAACGTAGCAGATCGCTCTGAGCGCGCACCGTGGAGATGATCATAATGCGCCGTTCCCCGCCCTGGAACGCTTCCGTGGTCCCCACCTGGACGTCGGCAAGACCCTGCTCGGTCAGCCGATTGCGTATTTTAACCACCTGCAATACGATCACCGATAACTCACACTCGGTACGGTACGGCAGTGATAGTGATTCAGACCTGCCGGATATAGGGTGCAATCACGCCAATGTGTTCCGGAACGACACGGCACTCGGACACATTGTATAGGACACAGTGGACCACCTTCAGTACCATTTCAATCTCCATATCGTTGTAGTAGCTGGGCGAGTTACCCTTGCGCTGCTCTTTGGACATGACGCCGATGAACTCGATGGCCGCTTCCGCCGGCCATTGCAGCCGTTTGGCGTTGTGATGGCTAATGATGCGCTGCGCGATGCAGACGTGCGAAATCGGATCGCGGTGGTTCGTAAACTGTTACAAGACCCAGCCGTTCAAATACATTCGGCACAGATTATTCGCAGCCACCTCACCTCTAAAGCTTTGTCGTAAAACAGCTCGTTGGGCACGGTGACGATATCCTCGTGCGACCGATAGTTTTGCTTCAGCATTGTGATGTAATCGTTGTTGTAGATAAGTGGTCTACGTTTTCGCGGTTGATACAGCTCGTTGTCTTCCATTAAGCGGTCCAGTAAAGAACGTCCTAGATGGAGAACAAAAGCTGATCCAAATTTCATCAACATGGTATAACTTTGTTGTTTACCTAGACCGTTTTGAGCCGCGGGTGCCCCGCAAATAGGTCCCAACTGCTTTGGGTCACCAGCTAGAACAATTGACACGTCGGGCGTAATCAAGCCGAGTGGAATAGCAATATCGGGTTCGGTGGTCTGAGCTGCTTCATCGATGAATACCATTTCCGGTATGTAGTCGTCAACAAATCTAACAGTCATTTTCTTTTTGTATTAGTGCCCCAAATTACACATAATACGTTAAAATAATACGAAAGGAAACATGAACGTACTTGCCAATCAAGTGCAAGGTCGAGATGATGATTGAGAAGCGCATTAGCTCCACCGAACGAACCGGATTGATCTCATCACCATCGATGTTACTGAAGTACTTCACCACGTTGGGAATGTCCTTACTAAGAAGAGTATTGTGCTACTATTAGCAAGTTGGCAAAGTTTCAACTCACATATTGCGATTTCCGGAATGGACGCGAAACAGAGCACTTTCGGTCCACTTTCCACAACGTCGCAGTTGATCATGTAGCTTCGTCGCCAACATGTCGCAGGCAGCATTCGATGGTGCGCACACCAAGATATGCTTATTCGGATAATGTTTCCGGACCTAAACTCACAATCAGCAAACGTCCAACATCTCCTTCCTAACATTAATTTCTACTTACCTGTAAAATGGCTTCGACGAGAGTCACGGTTTTACCCGTTCCTGGCGGTCCGTATATAATGTATGGTGCCCTCTGCGAAGTACAACTCAGAATGCATTCGACGGCTACCAACTGTTGTGCGTTAAGACCAATCGCCCGATTGAACAATCTGGAGTCACATACAACATCTTCGTTAAAATTGAAAAATACAGAAACATACATGAAGCGTACTCATCCATGCCTAGCATTCGTTTGGTGAACTGACTGATGGGCCGCTGCGGAAAGAGGTTCATCAGCATACCATTACGCGTGGAATTATCAATGCCGCGATGCATGCGCTCTAGTTGCAGCCGATTCAGCATGAAGCCCACGTCCAGCTCGATGTGTGGGTTGTGCTCAAGAATCTTCAGCATTCTAATAAGACAAAGGCAAAGATTAGTTACAATTTCCTAGGTCAGGGGTCGGCAAAGTCACTGATACAAAGAGCCAAATATCGGTAAAACAGTGTTGAAATTTGATCCGGTGTGCCAAATTTTATTTGAGCGGAGGAGTGGGGGAGGTATGTTCTATATA